>RCIC01000069.1:0-124864 GCA_018883505.1 Ceratosolen fusciceps | reverse complement strand
TTAAGAAAGTAGATTGCACGCCAGGGGAGAGGATGAACGAGGAAGGGTCACTGGATTGTCGACCTGTGGGATGTTTATAGACTGTTAAAACAGGGTGACAAAACGGAAACGCTTCGGCAATGTGAGTTAAGACTAAGTCAATCCACCTTCCAACTAAAATGAACCTTTATGGATATCTTTTCAAGTTTAAATCATTCGTTGATCTATTAAATCAAGTAACTTTCGTGTGCTCCTGTAATACTGTGGTATTTTTCCATTTTTTTACATTAGAAGGTGACAACACTTTCAAAAATTTTATTTGAGGAATTAAGAGAGGAAATGAGAGTCTTTGTGATGAAGTGCACGACGCTGTTGTCCAGAGATAATTAATGAAATAATCAACCGAATGACTCCAAAAAATCTTAAATGTTAATTTAAGTACGAAATTTTACTTAAATTTAAGAAGAAAAAGATTGATTTTTTGCAGATAGGCCAAGAGTAATTACACTGAAAAAGAAAAAACAAAAAGGGTCACCAGTATATTTCCCAACATCTAGATCCACCAATGCCCTATGGTATTTTGTAAGTTTTCTCAAACGAATTTGGATATTGGTTTAACCGTCAACACGAGTTCGTGTTAAACGTGAGACGGATCAAGCATTGAAATTCGATATATGTGTAACCAAACATTTAAAAAAAATTGGTCAGGTGTTTAAAAAAATGGTTTCCCCGAGAAGAACAATCTTGGGTTTTACGAATGAAAATGCCTTTTTTTCTTATACAAATTGAAACAAGCCCAAAACGTTGAAGTAATAGGTACGGAAAGTTATCACTGTGCACACTCTGCGAAAGTAGTATACCCTAAGTACAAATTACAGGAGAGATGTTACTAATTTCCCTCTAAGGCGCTAATAATTAAGTAATGTATAAATAACCTGCCAACAAGAAGAATAGCTCCGCGATGAATAGAACCCAAGAAAGTATTTGTTTAAAAATGCTTGTTTCAAACGGTAAGTAATTGAAAATTGGAGTTTGTTATAATCGTATGGCCGATTTTTTTTATTACTCCATTGCTGTTACAAGTAATATAGGAAATTTGTTGAAATAAGTTTCCCCCCTGTGTATTGTAAAACATCTAAATAATGTCTCCAGGACCACGATGCAAATACGTTTTATGAACTGTTATCGTACAGAAGAAATTTTGGGAGAATAAGGAAGATTATGATTCAAGAAGATTCAGTAATAATTGGGGTTAATCAACAATTTTTAGATTAAAAACTAAAAGTAATGACGATGGGTTTTGTAATATGTTTAGTCAAGTAAAAGAGCGTGAGGTACGAGAAAATGTAAAGGACCCCTCCGGTTTGATTCGAGTAGCAATCATGAAGTATTTGAGTCTACAAGTTCGGCCTGTGCGTGAAAGCTTTTTTATACAGTTATATATATTTTTCTTGTGCACGGATTTGTATCTTATTTTTTAAGTTTGTCTACGACCATGGATTCCGCGAAATAGAGTAAATAGTCTGTTTGGTTTTTTTTTTATTGTTATTATTGTTTGTATTCATGGTAGACAGAAAACGTTTGAAGCATTTTTATTTTTCCATACTAGGTGATAGTTTATTCTACGCGCCTTACCAGATTTCTGCCTATATAGTTTTTCATAGTGAGCCCGGGTACATTAATTACAGATCTAGCAGGTACTGTGATTACATTGTTTCTTATATTGTTTATCCAAACAAAAATTATAACTAATATTCTACATCTAAACACTATAAATAATAAAACATAATAATAATTACAATATATATACATATATCTTCACAGAATTTAACACATTATTTAAATTTTAGAAAAAATGTATTATTTTAATGAAATGTAGACAATTTTTTCTTCAAAAATATAATTTATTTAAATTGCTAAAAATGTTACGCTTAATTATGTTTGATTATATTTAATATAATTGATTCGTTGAAAATATGCTTTATGTATCCATACTAAAATAAACTTAGTTACAGAACAATCACTAATCTTATGTGATAAATTTTATATATTTAAAACTGTATAATATAAATAATAAATTTAATGCAAATACTATTAATAATAGCTTTACAATCATCATGAGTACCTATTATTAGAATCATTCTTGAATAATTATTAATTTTCAAATATATAATTTACATTTCTCAACGTATTTTTATATTTGAAAATTTTGTATATTAATATTTATTTAGAATTTTTAATTATAATTGACTAAATTAAAATTAAAAAATATTTGCATATTTTAGTTAAAATTTATATTTTTTATTTACACGCTAACAGAGTTCTTTAAATTTAATATTAAAATTCTAATATATTAATTTTATAGTTTAACATATATACTTTATTTTTTGTATTAAAAAATTGACAATTTTTATTAATTACATTTTTTAATACTATATCTGAATAAAGAAATATTTTTATGCAAAAGTAAATATAAAAAAGTTATTAAACAAGGAAAATAAACTGTTCTTTTTAAAAAATTTATACTTTATTGTCATTTATTTTTATCATTGAACATAACTATTTAAAATAATATTCTTGAATATTATCACGAAAAATGTACAGTCTATTATTTACATTACAAGCCATATATATTAAGTTTGTCATGTATTTCTTGATTTTATTTAAATTAATCAATATAGTATTTATTACATATTACTTAATATCATAAGTTATTTAAAATTTATTATAACACTATTTCATAAAAGTAATTACTAATTCGAATATTAAATTTTTCACTCAGTAATTTTATTTCATTATATAAAAATATACCAAAAAAATGAATTGAAAAGTGTTTCAAAATATCCTGAAATTATAATACTTAATAAATTTTTCTAATTTGCATTAACCTTGTTTCCGTATTTATATAAATTTTTCTGTCATTTTTAGGTGAAAATTATAATTCTATTATTTCTTAACCAATAATGTATAAATTCTCATTTTAAAATAAAATACCAAAGATTAACAAAATAATGAAATTTACTGTTTTCGTGATAGCATATAACTAAAACATTTTCCGAAATATAATTGTATACATTTATGTATACAATGTATGTAAAGAAATTTCAAAAATTCATATATCATTTTATTTTTATATCTCACTATCACATAGGATGGATTTTTATTTCGAAAGGTGTTTGGGTTCATTGGAGTAAAATTTAGTAAATTAACGGTCTCTAGTACGCAATGATACGTCATTCCCACCTTTAAAGAAAATCACGCTACTTTTTAATTTCCATTAAACATTAAATCATCAGACAAAGAAAAAATAAACTACTATGTTCAACCTAACTGTAAGCCGGAAAGCCAGTTGGAGATAATAACACCAAGAGTGGGAGAAATATACGTAATACTCTTGTCTATCACTAGAAGTAAAAGATATAACCACTGATAGGAATATAAATACGCTTTAATAGACAATTCTAAATTGTCCGATTAAGAGTTCAGAATCCTTTTTAAAAAATGAATTTTAGTGTAATGTTAAAAACGACATTTCCACAGGTTGGTAAACTATTAGACGTCTCAGATTCACTTATTTTTTGAAATATAAATCTCACATGACAATGGACAATCTTAAAATAAAACATGGATATTATATCCAATAGACCCAGGTTTTAATTTAAATAAAATAAACAACAACATTATTACTTTTAACACACTTATTGCTTAAATCATTAGGACCGTTGTTTATGTCAACCCTCCGCATCCCCCTTTTCTTGTTTTACATTCTGGAAAACATGTAAACCTAAATTTTTTTATTTTTTTAAGTTTATCGTCGAACCCCCCCCCCCCCCCCCCTCGACAGTTTGAACCTCCCGAGCTGCATCCCGTTCCCCCGTTTTGTACCAACGAATACTTCGGGCAATTAACGGTTATCAAACACTTCCTTGTAGTTATCCCCGTTACTCCCCGGCACTCCCTATAGATATTCAAATTTTGATTCACGTCCGCGATCCCCCTTCAATACATTTTAACTAACGATAGCCGTCAACTTATGAAATTTTTTATAGTTGTTTATGTACAAGCCTTATACGTTTTTTTAAATCTCTAAGAAGGGGTAGATTTGTTAAAATGAATGCTAAATAAAACATCGCTTTTACGAGATGCGTACACACACGTTGTTCGAATAAATGTACTAAGGATAATTATTAATTTGGTTTGTATAACTGACGTATTACAGCAGAGAAGGACCATGTTTTCATTCTTATTATCGGATGCTCTACAGGTCATTTCTTTATAAAAGTAGGTCAAAAAAGTACACAAATTCTTTGAACTTATTTGGAAAAATGAAAAAATATACAATAGAGAAATTTTTATAGAAAGAAAATCTGAGAAGCCCTATGAAACAGACACATAGTCAAGTTGGGAAGTACTAAAGTATGTGTTGTTTATGTGTTGTGTTTTTTGTTTTTTTTGTTGATTGTTTTTTTTTATTTTTTTTTTGTGTTTTGACATGAATATTAAAATGAAGTATAATGAATACATATAAAAAAATATTTTCTTGCATAATCTAGAATTGTAAAGCTTCTATTTCCATCCATATTGATATTATTATGACAGCAAGTTATTTCAAATTAATTTATTTATTGATTGGCAGCATAAAAGTAATTATTCGAGACTTTTTCTTACATTTATTGTATAATGAATTTTTTTAGAAATGCTAACGTGTAGTAAATTTTTGTATTGTATATATTCAGTATTAAATTTAATTTTTTTAATTATTCATCAATGTATTTTATGTATTTACTGAATTGTAAACTTTAAATATCAAATATATTTCTAGATTGCAGTAAAAAACTTTTGCCTTTATTTACTGAAAACTTGTCCATTACACTATAAAAAATGGTGGATATGCTTCAGAAAATTGTTCATTATATTTTATTTATGAAAGACTTAAAATAAATAATTGTTATATTCTGAAATTAGAAACAATGTGTGTGTATAATAGTATCTACAGTAAGAAAATTAATAACGGAAATAATGAAATATCGTTATTTATACATTTATTTTTAGTGTAATGAATTGGTAGTGAATATAATTTAATGAAAATAATGGATCAGTCTAGTTGGTCTTAATTATGATTGATATTTAAAAATATTTGATACATAGATGCGTATTTAAACATATTTCTTCTTTTTTACATCCGTTCCATTAGTTATTTTACACATGTCTAATTAATTAATCTTCTCTTATACTCATTGATGATAATGATAATGATAATGATCAATAATAAAGGTGATGGCGATGATAATGATGTTAAAAAAAAAAATATTCGTATGATAGCTAGTTCCTCAGAAATTTCTCACCACTAACGCGACGATTATGTTATTGACTTCAAAAATTTAAACTAATTCCCAGATCATAACCTCGTAAATTCCCTTTTGGAATTGTCCATGGCCGTTACAAGCAAATAAAAGTTATAGACAGGGGCTTGTACTAAAAAAATCCCTATAAGTAAAAAATTGCATCCTTCCTAGTAAATATTTTTTTAAAAGAGTTCTACACTTTATTGATGTAATTGTTAAACTGACTGTACTAAACCAAGTTGTTGGTTTATTTGTGGTCATCCAATTCAAATGAACATTTACTTTATTGGTCATTTTTTACTTATGAGATGACACCCTTCTATGCCAAACCATTTGATTAACGTGTTCACAAGTTGTATTTTATGAATCAAGGACATCTATGGCAATAAACAACGGTACAAAAATTCATAACCTTTTCTGCAAATTGTGAATCTGATACACCAACAGTTTCAGTTAAGTTACAAACTAACATAACATCTGGTGATCATGATTGTTAAATAATAACTTCATAAGAATAAAAAGGATTGTTCGTTTTCTTTAAATTACTGGGGGGTTTTAAGCATAAAAGCAGCCTATTCATACAATTCTCAGTAACATATACATACACTTTAAAGAAATGACTTTTCTAAATTAAGTAAGACTATAATTATTAACCACAAATTATTTCCACTTGAGGTGTAAAACTAATTAATTTTTAAAAGATAAGTAAGTAATTACATTATTTATAGGTTAACTATGTTTAACGTTTTTTCAAGGTTCTAGTTGTACATTGTGTATGTTGGTTCGTAATTTAAATCCAAATTTACAAAATGTTTTTATGGAAATCAGCCAATACGTTTTTTTTGAGTACTAAATATTTTCCAAACACCACTTAATTCCGGAGTTTCACCATAGTAATTAGCTTCCATTTATGCACTGGATACCGGCGCTGGGAGTGTTGTTATTTTTAACTAGACAGATTGCATGATAGAAGTACAGCAATACTACAACAAATGAAACATATTAAAGTAGCCTGACTCAAAAAAATATTTAATAAAGTCGTGATGATTTTAAATTCTCATCACTTTATTCGTAATTAACAATACAACGGCCCTAACAATGAAAAATTAAAAAACAAGTCACTAGATTTTTTGTATAAAAGGAACAAATGAAGAATGTGTAAATAAGAAATTTGGTTTCTATAAGTGCTCTCCTTTATTTTTCTCCTTATTTAGTAAAAAAAGTCAACTTAAGACAAAATTAAATAAAAAAGAAAAAATAAGATGATCCATTATTGAAGGATTTTTTGAAATATAAAATGCATGGGAAGATGGATATTTATAATATTAATACACGTATTTAAAATAATATATTCTTCATCACTAAAGTGGTCAATGCCCTTGGATTCTGCTTTTCAATATCTATTGCAATTTTAGTAACATTTTCAGCTAAATAACTAGTTGAAAAATATTCGTTCTTTGATTTCTTCTCTCATTTTTAGCTTTTTAATGTGTGTAAAGACTACTTCTATTTCACAAAAAATATGATTATTTTCTTATATTATTTATCTCTATAGAATTGTTCTATTCATTCGGAATACGTTTTTCAACCGTACCCTCATTTATTTCAGTAACACATAAAATTTTCAATCATACTGTCATATGCAATGTATTGTTCAACTAATTTTTTGTCGGTAAGTCGCTTACAAACAAAATACACTTGCATACTGGTAATCTTGGGCATATAATATACAAACTTTCTCCCCCCCCCAATTCTTTCCTGTTTTACTTTTTCATTTCTGTTTCGAATGAACAGCTTTGAACAGTTATGAGCTGTTGTATTTTTTTTTGTTTACTTATTTTTTTTTTTTAACTAATCGAATCATCCAGGATTTTTAACTAACTTTTTACTACGATAGTCGTAGACTCGACGACAAAATAGAACCATATCCTGAGGCACGGGAATTGGAGGCTGACGGATCTGTCGAGGATATAATTGATCACCTGTAGGTACTATAAGACCTGGAAAATCAAGGCCTTCTTCGATTCTACGAAGGTTTTTCCTGTACCTAAAAATATGATTGTACTTAATTTACAGTAATAAAATTTTTTTAAATATTATAAACTTACACCATGATGCGAAATGGAGATTTATTTTTGTAAAATAAGTGTCAAATTAATAATTGACGTTATAATTATTTTAGTTAATTTTATTATATAACACGAATTATTAATTTACTATTAAAAATCCAGAAAATTTAACGTACCGGCAATATTCATTAAAGGTAAGAATGTAACATTTGTCTTCAATACATGCTACGCTATTAGCATCTCGATGTCGAGAAGCAAATACTTCGTCATCAGTATCATTCTCAGCACGCCCTTGATCAGTATGCTCTGGTCTGTAGTACCATAATAGTGAAAACATCATTTCACCTAATGAAGAGTAAAAAATTTATTACTAAAGTATTCAAGTATAAATTCATTAGTTATTGACATTTTTTATTTTACAACTTTAAATTGGAAACGTTATTCCTTGCACTAATATTTTAACTATATACGATTCTACTAAAATTTAATTAATAATTACTTATTACTAATAAAATCTAAGATAAGTATTCAAAATTTAAATAAATATAAAAATACTATTAGAGTTAACAAATAATGCTTCTGTACCGTCGTCCGGATTTTCCCAAAGTGCAGCGATTTTGGCAACAAATGGTAAATCACCTTTCCTCGGACCACTTTTCAGCAAAACACAATCTAATGGTTGAAGTACATCACCACTTTCATGCATCATACTAACATAACACCGACGAATAGCTGATTCTTCGTTCTGAAAATAAATTATTATATATAAATTTAATAATTCACGGTTTTCTATAAATATATTGTAAAATATGTATTTACAAATCTACTTTGCCAATGCAATAAAAATAACCATAAAATCAATATTTGGAATAATTATTTTAATAAAGAATTTATTTAACAGAATCTTATAATTAAAGTATATTTGAAATTATTGGTTATTAATTGTACTAATATTAAATAAAAAATAAAACATGATGAACGAAATGTCAATTTAATTAAAAAAATAGTTTTAAGATATTAATATAATAAAAAATAGTTTTATAATATAATAAGGCTTACTATTCATAAAATTAATTTTTAAAAAAAGATAAATATTTATATAACTTAGATCAATTGTACTTGTAGTGTTACTAATTCTATAAAATAATAAAATAACGTACAGTATATAGGCGAAATAGAAAATTTTTAAAAATCATTTAAAATAAGAATACATAATTTATAATTATATTGTCTATATAGCTTAATATTCAATTTTATTAATTATTATTATTTTTATTAAATACTTTTTTAATCGATGTAATATTTTTTATAAATGTATATAAATTGTTTTATAAATCATTAAAAAACAAAGCACAAATATTTTGAAAAAGTATTGAACATAAACATAGTTTCATTTTTAAAAAAATGTTATTCTGTTTACCACATACCACATACTACATATTTTTTATTAAATTTTTTCTGTAAATAACAAAAATACGATTTTATAGGAAACTTAATTGTTACAATGTATAATAAAAATATAATAAAATAAAAATGTATAATAAATTTCTACTGTTTGTTTAAGTATAAATGAATATAGTACAATTTTAAACATGATTGCCTTTTACTCGCAAATTTTTTAATAAATTTTAATATAAGCAGAAGTAAAAATAAAATTTAGGAATAAAAAATTGATTATAACAATTTTTTTTATTTTAAGCAAATGTATATATATAGATATATATAATCTCTATCAAAATTTTTCGTACGTTTGTTTTAATATGAAACAAAAATTTTTTTTATATTTTCTATTATTTATATATTTTTTATTATATAATTCATTAATAAAACAATTTTTTTGAATTCCACATTATTTCAAATTTTCTAAAATATTTTTTAAATATATCATTAAAAATAAATTTAAATGAAATTAAACTGAGTGTAGTATAAAGTAAACCTAAAGTTTACTTTATTCAATTCAATGTATTTAGCTTAAAATAGAATTTAAAATAATTGAAATGAATGAAACATAATTAATAAATATTTTTTAAAAGGTGTTCCACATAGTCAGTTTTAGAATTTTGTTAGAAAGAGTCAGCAGTATCATATAATAGATATTTTACATATTGAAAATCGCAAGAAATTTGTAAATGAGAGTAATTTTCATACTAAAACCAATCGTTAAGAATTTACTTGATCTTGATATTCGAAAAAATCCCCTGAACTATATTTCCCAAATATATATTTTCAGGATTAGCATACATAGTACTTTCCACTGATTTTCAACTTCAAATGCGAATTTTTTATAAGTATTTCATTTGAAATAAAAAATAGTGAGTTAACTTTCTTTTTTAAAAATAAAATCCTTAAAAGGTTTTGATTAATTTTGAAAATTGTCTAGCTACTTAGTCGTTCTTAAGTATATATGTTATGTTACGTTTAAATTTGATAATTATACGTTAAGTATATATATTTATATCGAAAGTGTATGAAAGTGTACTATATATTTAAAATATTAAAAATCAAATTTAAAAACTAAGAAATCTCATCAAAGGAACTTTTAATACCTAATATGTATTAAATTATAATTGTTTTTTTCAGATAATTGAATTAAATCAGTTAAATATACTTTGCATTTTTCTAAATAAAAAAGTAAACAATACTGTAATAGAGAAATTATTAAGAAAATAAAGTACATAACAAAAATATACCGTTAAATAAACTTTGGCTTCAAATGCATCACCGTTCCAACTCCAACCGTTATTCCACTTGGGTTTGAGGAATAGCTTCCTTGGAAGCAATAGACTTTTGTTAAATGATACTTTATTTTGCTCTTCAATTTTGCATGAGTGTTCTATTTTAGAGATTAATTTTTTTGAAAAATTATGCTTTTTCTTGCTCTTTTTTAGCTCTATTATGTCTTCCTGCAACTTTCCCTTAAGTTTGCTCACCTTTGTATTTTTTAAATTAATTGCATCAGAAGCTGTAAATTCATATATATGAAAAGGATTTAAAAAAGAATTATTAAAAAGAATAGAAGTAGTGATTATACTAGATTTAGTGTTGTTCTTCATATTTTTTGTTTCGTTATCTTCACATTCATCTATTACTTTATTTTTTTTATTTTTCCCTTCAAAGATTTTTTTATTCTTAGTTTCTAAAACTTTAATATTGTTCTTAGATTCCAATAATTTATTGTCATTCTTAGCTCTTATAGTCTTGCAAGTCTTTATATCAAATGCCTTATTACTACTATTTTTTATATTTAAAATTTTGTTACTCTTTATTTCACAAATCTTAGTATTATTATTGTTCTTCAACTCAAGAGCTATCGATTTGTCTTCTAGAAATTTTGTTTTTACTTTATTATTTTTTGCTTTAACACTTTGTACTTTTGACTTTATTTTCACATGAACTTTATTATTATTTTGTTGAATATTTTTTATTTTATTTTTAATTAGTCCAAGTTTCTCAGATACAACAGCTTTCACAAGATCCAATTTTTTTGAAGCCCGCTTAATGGTTGATAAAAGATTTATACTACTATTTTTGCTTTTTTTTTCAATTTTTCCGTTGTTTACAGTTTTATTTTTTTTTATTTTTCCATTTTTTCGTGACATCTGTAAGCTTTGTTGAATGACATTATTAATAGTTTCCATTATTGAAGTTTCAGTTGCAATAGTTTTCACTGAAGCAGATTTTATCTTTTTTGCAGATGTTTCAAATGAACCCAAATTATCGAGTTTACGCTTCAAGCTTTGAGTTTCTTTTATTATTAATTTTTTCTTCGTAAGACTTCCTGATTCTTTTATATATTCATTCTAAAAATATTACAATAAGAATTTTTATGCTTTAACAAGTATTACACATATTTATTAGTAGTACATACATATTATACTTTAATAAATGTTACAATATTCAGCGAAACTATGTTAACTAAATTGTATGTAACTAATGTATTCAAGACAAATATACATACGGACGCGTTCGAACACACACACGCAAATGTATACGTAATATTGTACTAACTTCTTTTATATTCTAAAAATACTGACAATATATCAAATTTTTTAAATTTTATGAATAGTTAATATAATATATATTTTTTATAACCATTACACTTGTATTATTGAAGGTTTTTCATCAAATAATTCTATATCATTAATTTAAAATATGATAGCCAAGTTATGCAATTATTTATATAATTATTACTTAAATAAGTAATTAAACGAACAATTAAAGCACACTTTTTTGTATTTTTTTTTCTTAATTTAATATATATATATACATACAGATTGATTCTTCGATACATAAATTCCAAAAATGTATCCAATAAAGTCTGATTTAAATTTAAAAATGACATAATTTTTATCGTTGAATTTATATGATAAAAATTTATTTGAAAATAATCTTTTCTTACAATAAAGTGTATTTATTACAATATTTTATAAAATTGTTTATTTAAGTTTCATTCAAAAGTATTTATATATATATATATTATATATATATATATATATATATTAATTTTTCAATATTAAGAATAAATTCTTATAGTATAATAATGCACATGAATAGAAAATAAGAAAGATTAATTTTTCTTATATGCATTCGTAAATTAGATTAAAATTTAATCAAATCCGAATGAACTAAATATGTTGAAACCTAGCAAACAAACAATATGATCGAAATAAATATTTCAGGTGTGAATTGTACAAAATAAGCTTACATTATTTACAGCAACAGCATTCCCATTATTTGATAGAGCTGTTGTAAGTATTAACTGTTGAGATGTCAAAAGATCCCGAGCTGATCCAATAGAGTGAGTTCTTTTGTTAATTTTTTTTAATTTAACGATGTCTGAAAGACTATCTAAAGACAACTTTCTTTTATTTAATTTCTGACATCTTTGATCTTGTTGTTTATCGGTACAATGTTTTTTAAAACATTTGTTAACATTGTTCTTTTCATCCATTTTGTTTTTGTTTGTTTCTTCAAAATTTTTTATCATTGGTTCTGATACAGTAGATTCATAATCAGCCTTCTTCCATTGCACTAAACCGATCTGCTGATAGTGTTAAAAATAAATATTATACATTTTATTTTATTAAATATCCAACACATCTCAATTAATTTCATTAAATATTTATTAATATAATATAAATTTTTACTTTCATGAATAAATACATTTTTATTTCCCAAATTATTTAACTAACATAGTTTTTAAATTATTAAATATTAATTACAATGTAATTTATTAATAGTAATACTATATGAAAAATTTATAATAAAAATTTGTTTAAAAATATTACAATTCAATATAAATTTAAACTTTTATAAACACTACAATTATTGAATTTAATATTATTACAATTTTAAACTATAAAAACGTTTACATAAAAGTAAGAATATTTATTATATATATTATTAAATAAATATCGTATTCAATAATGAAAAGAAAACTTTTTAATATTATAAAAGTCGTATTTTGGTATTAAGTAATATCATTGAAAAATATTTATACAAAATAAACCTTATAGTATTTACAAAAAAGACTTCAAAAATGTTATGAGTATGATGAATATAAAATTACAGTAGTTTAGATATATGAGACTTCCACAAGTTCCAACAAATACTATTGAAGATCCAAAAAAAGTAAAATAACTGCTATCTGCTGAGTTTTTTCAAAAGTAAATCAATAAAACAGTATAAATAACAAAAATAAGAAAATAGAAAAAGCTAAAGTATTGAAAAATGCTGTAACTTAGCTTTAATAATTCAAATATTTGTCATAAAGAAGTAGAAAAGAGTCGTAAACGAGAATAAGCTATAATGTATCGTACACCGAGTATTAAATACGATTTAAAAAAGTTTCTATTTAAAGTTTAACATATGAATATACCTGCAAAACATGAAAAAGAATTAAAAAATACGCTATCTTAGAAACTGTTTTATACTATTAATTTAATCTATTAGTATCTTAAGCTTATAGTCTATTTCTAAGATAACTTTTATACTGTTTCGGTATACTTATGACTCTTGCTTTCTCCTTTCCATATAAACCTATTATTTTACTATTGTTTTAGACGTATTAAATATATAAATTTTATAATTTTATATCAATGCTTTTAATTTTTATTGCACTAATTACTTTATCAATTTATAACAATAATTTAAAAAATGACAAACTTTTGATAACATAAATCTATAAAAAGAAAAAGAAAATCTAAAAAAATATTTGAAAATATTTGATCTAAATTTTTGTTATTTTACATATTCAAATAAAAATATGGCATATTATAAATAATTGTATCCAGTATAGATATTGCTTTACAAGTTCACTTAAAATAAATGGTAGATTTTATTTTACCTTATTACATATTTAAATTAAAAAAAGTTTTTTTTAACATTTTAAATCGAATATATTTATTTTTTTTTTCACATGATATATTGAGAACTATTTAACAATAAATTGATGTAAATATATGAATACACTACTGTATTAGAAGTTATTATTCTTTATTTACTTAATTTTTATTTAAATATATTGTAGAAAAATTATAAAAAGTGAATTAAGTTTCTCATAACTTTAAGATACTAATTTAATACAATTGTTTTAATATAATTCTAATTTCTTGCATTAAATATTTAATATTAAAATTTTCTAAAAGCTGCTTTTTGAAAAAATAATATGAAAAAAGAAAACTAAAAATCATCAGTGCCTTAAGTTGTTTTTTAATATCAAGATCAGTATCTAACTTGCCGCTTACATCATCATCTAAAATTCCGGAGTCCTGATCCATCTCCATTATACCCATCTGACCAGCTTCCTGTATGCATTGCTCACATCTAAAAATTCTGCATTTGTAACCAGCCTCACATTTAATTCTATAACTCGATGGACAGGTAATGTGATCAAGTGGTTTTCTTTGTTGTTCTTCTCCAGTAATTGACACGGTCGCAGATTTTCGGATTTTACTGCACTTCTGTTTAAGTTCAGCGTTACACAATTCGCACTTAACATTGTTGTTTTCGAAGTTAAGGTTTTGATTTAGATTTTTATATTGATGATATCGTTGAATATGAAGCTCAGAATCATCATGTCTTATTTCAGAATCACCAGTCGTACTACACGCCGGTGATATACTCTGCTCAATCTTTACATCATATCCAGAACTACAGATTAAAGCTGGTTTTTGACTATAAGCACATTTCTTGCTATGCATTTTACCTTCCACATTGTCTACGTCATCCTAATCAGTAATGCAAAAAGAAGACTTATCAATTAAAAATTATTCAGATACTTTTATCTTAAATTGATTGATATTACATAACTCTCTACTTCTGATAATTAATTGGTTTATTTATTGATTTCTTTTATGAATAAAATATCAGTAATATCAATTGCTAATGAAATTTATATTCATTTATTGTATTTATATTGAAAAGAATCAGTTATTCACACGTTTCATAATACTCACTTTGGCCAAACAATCTACATTGACACGACTGCTATGAGCAGCTTGTTGCGACAATTTTAATTGTAGCTGCTGCTGTTGTTGCTGGTTCTGATTATGGTTGTGATGAGCTGAGTTCAATTGAACGCGATCCGTGTCCCAGGCGTTGGCGCCGTGCGGAGGTGCTAGCCCGGCTAGACCTCGCGCGGGTGACGGCGGCCCTACCAAGGCGCTGGGTGGCAATGACAGACCGGGCCCCGATATCACTGGCGCTCCCTTACCATTACCAATAAGGGGCCCAGTATCCGCGTTTTTTGGACACGATTGCATAGGACACGGACAGCTTTGAAATGTATCTGAAACCATCATCAACCATCACAGTTATTTTATTAATTCTAAACTTTTTGTTAGAACATACAAAATTTTGCTTATATTCTTTATAAAATGTAATCGAAAAATTTATGCTTTTAATAATAAATTTTTTTTATTATTAAAATTATTAGAATTAGCAATTATAAATACCAATATGAAAATATGTTAAAATAATGTGAAAACCTTAATTAATAATTTAAAAAACCTTTTGTAGAAAAAAATAAGATTTTTTAAAGACTTTTAATACTTTTTTATATCAATATAAGATTAAGCTAAAAATAAGAATACTATAAATAGATATCCGAAGTATAGAAATTGTAAAATAAGTATTTTATATAATATTATCATATATATTCGAATATTTATATTTAAAATATATTATTTAAGCGTAATAACATGTTTTTTATTTTAAGTTGCAACAAATGTTCTAATATTTGACACAACTTCAAAATGACAAATATATGATAGAATTTTGAAGTACTACATATTTTTACTAATAAACATTTGTACCACAAAAAACTCTTATGTATTAACAAATGATTATTATAATACGATACTGAATAGAACAAAATTGTTGAAAAGAATTAGTGAATTATAAGACTTTAAAATATAACTATTTTTTAATACATTTGTTCGTTACGAAGTTCAAATATTTGGCATTAGCACCATTTTATTAATAATTTACTTGGCTAGTTTAATAACTATTTATTATTTAAACATTAATAAATTATTAAATGCATTACATAATACTATATTATCCCATCTATCATTTGACATATATGTTAAAGTAAAATGTTAAAAATCAAGAAAAATAATTAATCATATTTTAGTATAAGATAGGTTGCTATAATTGATTTTCGTAATATTATTCTTTCCATTTATAATTACTTCTATTTAAAGATAATTCATATTGATTGCAACTTACAACCTTGATGTATCATATTAACATCTCAGTTTAATAAATATAAATATCAAAATAATATTAACCAAAATTTATAAGAGATGTTACAAGAAATTTGAAGAATTTTGCTCGACTTACGATCAACAAACGGTCGTCCCTGTGAGTGCAGATACGCTGGATTCGGTGGCGGTGGTGGTGGTTGTGGGGGTGGTGGATAGCCACCATAGTATGGCAAATATTCACCAGGAGGCGATTGATAGTCATTAATGCCAAGACCACCACCAGAACTGCCAGGACCGCCACCAGGGCCTGACTCCTGATATCCATAATATTGCCTATTCATACATTCATATTTATTTAATATAAACATTACGTAAAGTATAATTTATTTCTTTTATTAAAAAGAATTCTAATTAATAAGGAATAAAATGAAAATAATAAAATTTTAATATATATTATTTG
This sequence comes from Ceratosolen fusciceps, assembly GCA_018883505.1. Lineage (NCBI taxonomy): Eukaryota > Metazoa > Arthropoda > Insecta > Hymenoptera > Agaonidae > Ceratosolen > Ceratosolen fusciceps. Next base: position 108,303 of record RCIC01000069.1, on the reverse strand, counting down.
AATGTTTTCAAAACATCGTGTTTTGGAAAATTATTCAACAATGGATTGTAATTTGAATAATTATTGTAACGATATTGTAAATTAAATTTAATAATAATTTACCTGCGATAGGGTGGTACATATTTGTGATAGTAAGGTGGTGGATGGGGATGAGAATGCGAGTATGAGGGCGAATAGCATACATCTTGATATTGTGGTGGTGTTGCATAATATTGAGGACAGTAAGCTCGGTAGAATCCACCACCTACAATTGGAATCAATAAAATCATCAATTTTATATTACGATTCGGTTTGAAAAAAAATATAAACGTCCCAAGGCTAAAATTAACAAAAACTCGTTCAAAAATTACAATAACGATTTTTAGATTTTGTTATTTTTAAAATACTACTGTATTTTTTTATTATTATTGGTATAATATGAATACAAACATTTAAAAATAATTTATTTTGTAAACAAAATTAAAAATTTAATTAAATAAAATTTAAATGAAACTAGTAAAAAACTTTAAATTTTTTATCCTTTTTTATTCTTGTTTAAATATAATTCAATAACATTTTAAATTAAATACAGCTATCATTATTGTATATTTTACATAATATATTTAGTCATATTTAGTAATATTTGAAGTTGGCTGGATTTGAAAAACCATAAAAATTTAATGGATGAAAGTATTCAGTAAATCGGCTGAATATATCACAATCAATGGAATATACAATTGAACTGAGATATGTTCATTAATTTTTCTCATACTATTTTTTTTAAAGTGAGGTAATAATTAGAATTAAGTTACAATGTTTAAGTAACTTATAATTTAAATGCTTAGAAAAAATATAACTTACCAACATAAGGCAATTTTTAAAAAAAAGGAAATTTTCACTCATAATTGCATTATATTAAAAAAAATAATAAAACTGAAAACAAAACTTAATTGAAAAAAAAATAATACAAAAAATACTTTGAACCTTCCACTAGTACTACGATAAAAACTAAAGCACAGTAAAAAATTCTTAATCGCAGTTTTAATTATTAATTGCTCTTATTTTATAATATAATTGTTCTATCAAACATGCTTTAGTAAATTATATGACGGAACTTTTTCCTTTAAACAGTTCGAAAAAATCTATCGTTTTTAATGTGTTTTTGTTTTTATTTTAAATATAGTAATATAAATGCAAACATCTTGTTTCAAATGAAAATTATATAAATACTACACATATAAAATATTTAGAACATAAAAGATATTTAGATAAGTAATTTGATTATTTAAAAAAAATCAATTTTAATTTAATAAACAAAAAGAACTTTCTATTATGCGAATTTTCTAGAATTGTAGAATTATATATGAAATGAAAAGAATAATTATTTTAAATAAATGTTATTATAAAACGTAAATAATAAATAAATAAAACGAGAATGAATTAGAATTATCTAATTTAAAACTATTTAAATACATTTTTTAAAATATAAATATATTTTAATATAAAATAGTTAAATCATAATTAATCGAGGAACGATACTTATTTTCGAATCTATAAAAATAAATTTTGCTGACAAACTATAGACTTTCATATAAGTAATACATGTAATTAAAATATTATTATTCGCTATTAATAAGATTTTAAAAAGTTCTATTTAAATACATAATCATTTTTCTTTGCTTATTATAAAAATTAAATATTCTTATTATAAAAAGAAAATAGTTAAGTAAAAATATAATAACTTTTTATTCCACAATATTATAATTGTTAGGTATTATAACATCTTAAGCTTAAGTAACTCAGTTGATGATAAGTTTTATTATGATATTTACAAGGATTTGAATAATAATGATTTTTATTATATATATATATATATATATATATATATATATATAACGTTTAACAGAAATTTGAGATTTACTCAAAAAAACTAATTTAATGAAATTTATAGAAAACCGGAACATATTAAAAGATTTCATATTGATGGGAATTAAGAGCGAGGATTAGCAAAAGATGCCATCAGGATATTTGAAAGAAAAAGCGAACACTTAAGTGTAGACCGTCATTATAATTTTGAGTTACCCTATCTAAAATCTACGATGTACAAAACTAAGGTTGATCTTAGTTTACTTAAAAATATACTACTACTATACGTACTAAAAACATACCTAGAAGAAGTCAAATACTCAAACCAAGCTCGGGTACCCGTTTGAAATGTAAGTTACCGAATTCAAGGCGAGCTACTTCTTATAGGGTAAAAAATAAAAAATAAAATCTGAATATCTAAGTTTTAGATGGAAGGATGAACTTAACACTAGAACACATGCGTCATAATGGGTATTTTTATCCGGGTAGGATATATAGTGCATCTCAAATTATAGTCAACCACCATAAGGTTACAGAGTCGGGTGTGCAAACTATCTTTACTTTTAGACATTCCCCTTTATTCGTAAACTAGTTGCCGATAAGACAATATCACGCTGAAACGTATTGTTTGTAACCTCAGTTGATGCTTACCCCAAAGAGAGTTTTATAAGACCTTAGAAACTTGTTAACGGTAACGTAGAGGTCGTAAAAGTTATGTTATGGCTCTATCTACATCACAAAGATGCATAAAATTATTAGACCATGCAGTGCAGTATAAAAAATTAACTTTTTCATATTTCATAAAAATGAAACCAAACTTAATTTGCTTAAATGTTATATATAAAGTATAGAAGAAATTATATAAAAAAAAAATTTTAATAGAAAAAGTAATATTAATTAAAATTTTTATATTTAATTTACCTGTACTATTCGTTCCACCTGAAGTTGTCGAGTTTGCTATAAAATCATCTGAACTCTCAGAGTTCTGTGGTGGTGTCGGTGACGATTCTGGTGGAGGATCTTTGACAGATGGTATCGTTGAAGGATGTTGTATCAATGGCCCAGCCGGTTGATAATAACCTATAATTTGAAAAAAGTTCAGAGTTTGGTTATGAACAGTGATTATCAATATTAAAGAGTAATTTTCATTTTCAACAAATTTATAATATGAAATTATGTAATATAATTTATATAAAATTATACAGTATAAATTATTTATTATTATTATTATTATTATTATTGTTGTTGGTGTTGGTGTTATTATTTATAATTTATTTACTATTAGATATAGTATTTAATAACAAGATTGAAAGAACAAAAATAATTACGAAAATAGAATAATTTTATAAAAATATCGAAAATTCAAAATGCTATAATAGATTGTAATTTTAATTTATAATTAAAAACATACTTTTTATGCCTAAATCCTCCATGACGTGAAAGACGGCAAGACGATTCTTGAGCTTACAGCACAAAATCATGATATCGTGAAAAACGAGATACTACGAATGTCACTTTTCATATGTTTGTGAAATTAGTATCCTTTTCGTTATAAATTTTCATTGTAGATTCAAGGAAATTTTAAAAAAGATAAATATAAAAAACGTTTTTAAAGTTAGTAAAAATTTTATAGTCATATATTTATATATTTTAAAATTTTGTTTAACTTTTTATTACAATACATTAAAAGAAATATCTGTGCTATTATTTTCTATTTTTTACCAATATTTCTTATTTATAGTTCTTATTTTATTTAAATCTAAATATATAATTTATGATGTTGATACGATATTTAGCAAATTATTTTATTGTAAATATAATTTAATAATTGTTAATATTATTTAAAATAAATTACAACTGAAATTGTATAAAACAATATATTTAAATAACTACATATATTTTGTCTGCCTCTAGAAAAGAATTTAATAATTATATATCGAAATTTTAAGATTATTATTAATAAATCTTTTATTAGAAATAAAAAAAAAACTAAAAAATGAAGTTATTTTTAAAAATTGTACACATTCTTTCTTTAAATGTTGTATAGAACTAAAAATGAGCTATATCTGTATGTATAAGGCTTCTCATAAGTTATATAATTCTAATGAGTAATATAAATTTTAATAAAATTTATAATGGAAAAAATAAATATGAAAAATATTATCTTAAGATTTCAATAAGTTAAAATTTCAATTCAATTGAAAAAATTAGTAAAATATGAAAAGCAACATGATATTCAATAAATAAATAGTATTTTCATTAACATTCATCTTCAAATATAAGTTCAAGTTTTTATGTCAACATTATTTTGTGAATTAACTTTTGACTCATTATGTAAATGATTTCAAATTTATTTCAAATAGTTGTAAAATAATCATTTTAACTTTAATTGACAATTTATTTTAATATAAATAATTCGAAATTCATTAATAGTTTCATTGGGATAATTTATTCTATCGTACAAGGAACAATATATTTCAAATCAAAATGTAAAGTACAAACAAATACACATACAGGTTAATTTCAGATTGAATATAGATTCTCTGGAATATATAAAATATTTATATTACATAGAATAACATAACTTAAAAATACCAATTTTGTAAAAAATATGTTTGTTAACTTTATAACGCCAAAATATAATAAAAGAATTTGAAAAAGTATTACAAGTAATATAAAAATGGGGGGGGGGGATTTTCTGTGACTGTGATTGTACGACAAACGCAGAATATTCGACCTTAAGTTAATAATTTTTAAAAAAACATTTTCTATATAAAATTTTAACATACAATAAAATAACGCAGAATAAAATTTAAAAAATATACCTATTATAGAATGTAAAAAATATGTAAAATTCGTATAATAGAATTGTTAGGTTTATCTATACAAATTATAAAATCTATTAAATTAAATAGTAACACCAAATTATTCTCTATAAAATAAAAATACGTTTTTACTAAATGTATTTAATTGCTCCTTATTTAAGACAGCTTAATAACATTTATTATAAAATAATTATAATAAGTATTGCTGCAATCATTGCACACCCTTTAACACATCGCTATTCGCTCACCGCCGCACTTATACATCCTTCTACCTAGGAAAATACAGCTACCGCGTAAATTTGAAACAGCGTCGAACTCCGCGGCGGTAATAAAAAGAGGAGCAAGGGAGCTCAGGATGCTCTCGCTCGCCTTCCTCATGGAACATGTACCTCTTAGACACCGAAAACTAACATTTATTTTCCGACGAATATCTCTACTCATCACGCATGTAGTGTGATGATATGACCTCCCAACGGTTTATTATCCCGTGAATAAAATATATAAATAAACTCTTATAAACAATGAAAATCCGTGCGTCTTTTTATTATGACTTAATAACAGCGTAGAAATACTCAATAGATTAAAAACAGACGTTTTATCATACTTCATTTTACCATAAACTTTTCTGACCCTTTTCTAATCTCATTCCAGGAGACGGATTGCTTATAAAGAAAGGTAAACTCGTCACAATCATTATAAATATAAAATAAATAATTGTTATATTAAAAAATCCTAGAAAAAGCATTCTTAGCTTACCATGTTGTTGAGGTGTTGAAAAAGCGGAGTGTCTTCGTGATGAGGTATCCGGATAATTTCCTTGTGATCCAGGTGGTTGCATCGACGAAAGAGCTCCAAGTGGAGTATAAGATTTGCACGGTTGCTCCTTCTAAAAATAAGTAAATAAAATTTTCATCAGATCGGAAATAAACGTATGTATTAATATTGAACATTGATTACCACCGCAGTAAATAATCTATTATTTTAATGTTAGATAAAAATGAATAAAATATTACAAAATTGTTTCCTTAATAACTATGTTTGCGTAATAATAATCCTCAAACTAACGTGTGAATAATTTTTTGATAATCGAAGTTTAATGTAAGAATTCTATTAAACATCTAAATTTCGCGATTCAAAAAATTATTAACAAATATAAATTATTGCTTGAGACAATTTATAAAGTAACTAGACTTTTAATAAACAATACGCACAATATAATATGAATAAGTAGTGATGAATAAATACAATGAATAAATCATAAGATATTTCAAAACTGTTAAATTAATTTCTATCATAATTGCACTTTTTTGTTTTAAAGCTGATATACCAAAACCAATAATATTATAACCAAAATATTTTAAGTTCGACCATACCAATGAGGTATTTTAATAACTACAAATTTAATATAGTCAGAATCTTATATGATGGCCAAATATAAGAATAAAATATTTATTCGTAAATTCATATGTGTAAATTATTTAAAAGTTAATTCACATAGATGCAAGTTTTTACATACATATGCTTGCAACTACTTATTTATAAGCACACAAAAGTGAAAACAAATTGTAAATAAATATTTCTTCAAAACATAAAATAATTATAACTTATATTACTTGGATTAAAATAAATATTTTACATTCAGAGGTAACGTAAACATATAATTTAATTAAACATACACATAATCTACTTAATTTAAAAAGTACAAATCAATAAATTGAGTTATTGAGAATTAAATTTTAGACTTTCGCAAAAAGATTTTATTATTTCTATATTTATATTTATTATATTTATATTTTAAGTAAAAATTTTAAATTATTACATCAATCTTATTATACTTGATAACTATTATATCTTATATTATTTAATTAAAAAATATAAAATGTTTTTTAAGAATATTATATTAAAAATATATTATTAATTATTAAAACTATAAACATTATTGCTAATATTTTTAAATTTATGAAAATTTTGTTCATTAAATTTATAATAATTATACCTGATCGTGTAACTCTGTAGCTACAGCTGTTGCAGCAGTTTGTGTATGACTGGTAGAACAGATTCTATACTGCATTCCAGCAATACTACAAAATCCTTCATGATGAGTAGATCGGGTCTGATTAACATAAACACCTTTAAAAAAACAATTCATATTTAATAAATCATACTGTAACGTTTAAAAAAAATTATTTGTGTATTTGTAAAATTACTTCTGAATTTATTAATATGTGTATATATAAAACAAATAAGCATTATTTTTCATTTCGCAAAATGTACCAACTAATAATGAATTTCAATATTTCAGAATAATTTTATCAATATTTTGATGTGTGCATTTTCTGAAAATATTTTTTTTAATAAATAATTAATAATGAATGTATGATAAATAAAATTTTAATTGAATAAATAATGATACTATTACATATAAAGAATAAAAGAAAAATATAAAAGAACCCACCTGTTATTGTAACATCAGTATCTTGATTAACAATCATGACATTTTTAGAAGGCTTAACCAAATCATCGGCTTCTGAAGCACCTTGGCAATGTTTTCTCTTATCGACATCAGAATCACTTTGATGACGTCTTTTAGTAAATTCAATATCTGATTCACTGCTTGATGAAGAGTCACTACTTGTATCTAAACGATTCTTCTCATCTGAATATGATGCAGCAAGGATAGCTGAAGCATTTAAACTAGCCATACGTTTACATACTACCATATCTTTGAGATCCATAATTTCGGTATTCTTTTTTTTTCGTTTTTGTTTTGGTTTTTGATTCATTATAGAGAGAACTTCTATTTTATCTTCCCCTTTTCTATTCACTTTTTCTTTTTCTTCTTCTAATTTTTTTTCTTTAATTTTTTCTAATCTTTCTTTTCTTTTTCTTTCTTTCTCCTTCTCACGTCGTAATTCTAAATCTTCATCAGACGAAGATGAAGATGTTAAACCATCAAGCACATCATAATGCTTTCCTCGCAACCCAGGTACATTTCTTAACTTCCTCTTCGTAGATATCTCATCACCTATATTCTTATTAGCTTTTTTTTCTTTTTGTTGAGTTTTATCTTCTTTTTCCTCCTTAAATTTACGGGATTTATTTTCCTTATCCTTTTCTTTCTCCTTTTCAGGTTTGGGTTTGCAAAATCCTCCTAGATAAACACCCCCATTTTCATTTTCATATAGACAATGAACTTTTGCTAATGCATTTAATGATGCCACTCGATGTCTTTTTGGACCACTCCAAAATCCAAAGAGTTTCATGCGATTAGACATTGCCTGATCCTCAAAAGGAGAGCGTTCTTTATTCTTTAAAAATGACTTAGATCTACTTCGACGAGCATAATCCTCATCTTTATCGTCAGATTCTGAAGTAGATGCAATTTCACCACTTTCACCATTTACGGCTTCAATTTTCATATTCATTTTTATCAAATCTTCTTCTTCCTTTGTTGAATTAAATAAATCTTGGGATTGATTCTCTATACTCTTCGAATGATATTTTATTCCTTCGTCTAATTTAATATCACTTTTGTTAGATTCATTATCATTTTGATTCTTTAGATTTTTGGATGAATTTTTTATTACTTTTCTCACAATTTTTGTTTTAAAATTTTTGTTAGAATCGTCTTTTTTTTTATTTATTATCTCCTGTTCGTCAATAATTTCTTTCTTAATATTACCCATATTTACAATATCAGATTCTTCTTTTAAGGATTTCTTTGTTTCACTAGAATCTATATCTAAATCTTTTATTAAGTTTGATTTTTTTATAAAATTCTTTTCTAGATTTCCATTTTTTATCTTATCTTCTTTTTTTACAATTAAATTTGTTTTTGTATTTTTTGGAAACAGTCTTATTGTTGCTTTAACAGTTTTCTCATCATTAACTTTTTTAACTAACATCTCCTTACCTTTTAACGACACTAATTTTTTCTTGTCTTGTTTAACATCTTTTGCAATCACAGTATTTCCTAATAGTAATGTTGATGATAAAGATTCGACGACTTGTGCAGATTTGACTAGTTTCGATTTTTTATCCACCAACTTCTTCACTAATGGTAAATGATTTTTTTTTGTACCCATAATGTTTTTTTTGTAGCAATTCTTTTTTAATGATTGTTTTACTTTGATCTCCTTCTTAGTTCTAATTGGGGATAGTTTTTGAAACACTTCGCGTTCCGGAGATTTTTTATATTCTGCTTTCTTAACGTCTTTGGCAGTTATAATTTTTGAATTATCCTTGGATTCTAATTTTATTAACTTTGCTTCTCTCCTTTTATTTTCTTCCTTTAGTCTTTTCTTAACCGGTAGCATCGATATTTTATCGTCTATTTTGTGTTGTATTACAATTTTATCCTCAATACCATTATTTAATAACATAGTGGGATCATCTTTTTCGTCAATTATATCAGGATGTTTTTTTATTTCTTGAATACACTGTTTAATGTCATTTTTAATTTCTATAAAATCTATTTCACCTTTTTCATCAATGTTTATCTCAACCATTTTATCAGAAGTTTTCTCAAAATTTTCTACAGAATCTTTTATAAATTTTTGTTTCTTTTCTTCAGTTTTCTGTAATTTTTCTTTTCTCATCTCTGACATTACTTTCTTCTTCTTCAATTCCGAAATAATTTGTTTTCGATTATCTCCTGATTTTTCTAATTTTTTTAAAGATTTTTCTTTTTTTAATTCGAGAATGGTAGATTTATCTGCAGATGTACGTCGTTTTTTGGCAACCACCGATGTTTTGGTTGCCTTCCGGCCGATTATTGACTTTTTCTGTGGCTTCATTCCGCTCCTCAAATTTCACATCTTAAAACCTATCACCAATTTATAAGTTAGATATAATAATAGAATAGATTCTAAACAAATCTTAACATTATATAATGACCATTTTTTAATTATGCGATCGAAAAATATTTTTTCATGTTAATTTATCTAAAATAATAATAATAATAACAATAATAATATATACATATATATTAAAAATATCTATTTTATAAAATACAAAGCAACAAAAATATAAATGTGTAATTAGTTATAATTATATTTTTTTATAAAAGAAACCGGCATCATTAAATAAGAAAACTGAGCATTACTAACTATATTGAAAATATTTAATGCTATAAATATTTTATTATTATTTTGCTAAATAAATGTATCTTCAAAATATAAAAAAAAATTAAAGAACGCATGGGCTACAATAAAAAAAAACATTCACAGCATTATCACAAATTTAAAATTCCATTTTAAAATTTATCTTTTTCAGATAAATAAAATATATATTATTTAAATTTAAAAATTCAAATAGATTCGAAATGTTATAGATCATACCATGATTTAAAATAAGGGATAATATAAAATGATAAATTATCTATAAATATATAATAAATTTATAATAAATTTATGAAAGGGATATACGTAGTAAAAGAATATAGTCATAATATAATAATTTGCAATAACTTAAAACGATAGCTAACTCTTTTCGATGTATTCATTTATAAATAATATAAGAAATTATAACTATATTATATTCAGTTTAAACAATAAGAATCATAATTGTATCCGTTGAAAAACATAATTAAATTGAAAAGGTAATTTATAATAAATCAACATAAGCGGTAAAGAGTTTGTTCATTTTAAATTATAATTTGTACAATAAATAAATATAAAAACACTTTGACCTACTTTTCAAATCTGAAGTTATTTAATTCAATATTTTAAAAATTTTTTTTAATTTAGTAACTAATTTAAAAGTGAAATTTAATATACGAAATAATAAAAAAATTTTTAATATATTAAAGCAACATCTTAAAAAATAATATTTTTACAGTTAAAAAATATAAATGTCAAAAAATTATTTAATTAATAAATAAAAAAAAAAATATATAAATAGATGAATGATAATTTAAATTACTTGAAAATAAAATTTTTAATATGAATTTTACCAAAATCTTAATAAATTTCTTAAATGCTTAAAAACAATATTACTACATTTAATTATGTTAAAAAGAAGTTACTGTCATTAGATTTAAAATAGTTTCTTACATATATTTTGTGATAACATTTGACATTTAAATTATTGAAAAATATGTTAGTTACATTAATTTCACATCTCCAAAATGGTAATTGTTAAAACATTTGTATAGACATCAATGTTAATTTAAAGATACCAATTATTCTGTGTTTCATTTTAAAAATTTTTATCCAAAATTTGTTATTAATTTCTCGTAGATAAACATTAGAAAATAGAAAAATTATGTAGAATAACTTTTGTCAAAAATTGCATAAACTTTATATAAATTAATTTGAAATACAATAATGAATATGAAAAAAAATAATATCATTTTTTTTTTATAATACATCACGTTTCATCACGATTTTATCAATCGTAAAATGTATGTAGTAATTTACTTAATTTAATTTTGGAATTTATATTATCAATAATAGTATTAAAATTATGTGTATAGTTTCAGACATTGACTAAAATAACAATGGTATTAATTATTTTATAAATTTACTAGCAAGATAATGCACTATTATAAAAAATTGAATTACATTAAAAATTTTTGACATATAAGAATCTACTTTCTTTTTTCTGGTATATTTCGTAAGGAAAAAGATCTTAATTTTAAAAATTTTTTAAAATTTTTTAAAATTTCATCTCAGTATAATAGAAAATTTATTCATACAGTAATTTACAAAATAAGTTTTTAACAAAGCATGAGATCATGCTTTAAATTAAATGAAACAAAATTTACTGTTTTATAAAATTAATAGTAAAATTAATGGATTTTATGATAAAATTTTTGCATTTATAGAATTGCAAGATATATAAGGTTTGTCGGCAATCATTGTTCAAAGTTTAAATATTCTTCTTCAATCCATATTATTATGATATTATTGTTTATCAATATATTATTTTTCTATTTATATTATAAAATAGTTATCTAATTTAAAAAATATTAATTAATATATTTTAAAATAAACAAATTAAAATAAAAAAAACAGAACAAAAAAATGTTTATTCTTTACAATGATAATAGACAATAATAAATTTTTACATTTATTTAATTTATTTTGTTTTTTATGTATCCTAGAAGACATTTACAATATGATAATACAAGAAAAGTATCAGATAACTAATAATTTTTATTAATTAATATAATCTTTCATCTGAATATTAAATAAATATTTTATTTTCATTATCAAATTTTTTCTTAAGCGCTTGTTTAAAATTTCTGTTATAAATTTATGTATTTAAAAATTTTCTAGACATCTGAACTTTTAAATTTAGTTTTTTTTCTATTATTAAGCGATAATTATTTATAAGTATTTTCAATATTATAAATATTAAGCAAATACTAATAAATAATCAAAATAAAATACGATTCATTTTATGAACTATTTATAAGCCAATAATGTTATTTTAATCTAAAACTATTTTTATATTTTATTTTGCATGTAAAAATATCTTTAAAAATATCTGTAAAAATATAATGCAGAAATATATTAACATATTATTTATAAAAATGACGTATTACACTTACCAAAGTGTTACTCCAAATACTTTGAAATATAAAAATAATAAATGTATAAAAAAAAAAAATATTTATTCAATATAATCATTTAAGTTTTATAAAATAGTTTTAAATATTTTATAAAATTATTGTATAAAAATTTCATCAATGTACAGAACTTGATTAAATTTTTTTATTTTGTTTTTAATACAAACTTGGTTTGATTGTTATTGGCATATATATACTTTCATATATTATAATTTATAATTCAAAAATGTATTTGAATCTTGATTAAAAACGAAGAAATTATATTAAAAATTATTGATCTATCAAAAAATGTGTTTAACATAAAATATATTGTAAACTATTGTCTCGATTATCCTTATGAAAATTGATAATAAATAAGTTTTAAATAGATGATTGCAGATAGATTAAAAATATATATTGAACGAATGAAAGTTATTAATTTTTAAAACAGTATAACTCGAATTAAATTAATCTTTTTTTTTTAGTTGTACTTTTTTTAAAAGTCGAATATATCATAACACAGGATTTCTTTAACATTTCCTAAATTTCAAAGAAAATTGTTTATTATTTATAATCTGCATTCTTATTTTAAAACTAGAAATAATTGCTTTCCATTATAATTTTTAGTTAAAAAATTGAAAATTTGAATCTGTATTATTTAACAGGGTAATTTAATATTTGTAATTAAAGAAGATTAATTATTATTATCCAAATAGTTAATATTCGTATTCAATTTTTTTTTAAATCATTCCTAGGTCTTTTAAAACTTGACCAACCAGCGTTAAAATTACAACTACTAAAGTAACTATCGATTTCCTACATTCGCGTGTCGCATATGCTGCTCAATGCGACTAGCTTTTCCTTCATTTGTGTTACTTATGCTGCACTTTGCCATGCTCACCAGAAAGAAAATTTCGCATCAACATAATAAGAAAAGAAAGTTAGAGGGAATAAAAATAAATAAAAAAACTGTAATGATCTTAAACCCTTACAAATACAGTAAAAATGGGTAAATGAAATGAATGATAAAATAAAATAATGCGAGTTATAACCTAGAAAAGGACGGACCAATGAAAGCGGAAAGAAAAACTGTTTTAAAATAAAAATCTGGTTTTACATATACAATTCTTTAACCATTATACTGCATCATAAATATAACATAATTAAGATACAAATTATCATTGTAAAAAAGCACATGAAGACAACCGAGTTTACCTTTGCCTCCATCTGACCCTGGTATAATAATTAACAAGAAACCTGCTGGAAAACTTGTTACTATTGGTCTACTATTTAGTATGTATGCAATATTAATGCAGGCGTATGTAGCGCACGGCTATCTACACATTCAAGAATTCACTCGCGCACTCTCCCGTTCTTTTTCTCGTTATCGTTGATTGCTAAGACCATATAATTGTACGAAGAAAAAAAATCATTTTTTTATACTCCTTTATATTAATTATATTGCTTTTATTCGCTATATCACACTGTATTCGTAATTCAGCAGTTTTAAAATATCTCAACAAAACGAAAGAGAGGGAGAGACAGAAAGGATGGTACACACGCGCTTATTCTTTTTGTCGTTTTTTTCTGACACTACTACAAAACTTTAGTAAGACGCGTTATCTCTCTCTTTCTCTCTCTCTCTTTCCTACGTACTTATTTTTTGGAGTGTTAAGCGCGCACTCACGAAATTGAAAAATTTTATATGCTCAAACGTCGCAGCGGCGCCGATCCTTGCTACTTGGTATGTCTTGCCTATGTTTCAACGTCAGCGTAGGTTCGCATGAATTAAAATTTGTGACAAGATTACGTTCTTTTTGACGTGGCGTAACAGCAATTAAAAACTTTGCCGTCAGGATGTCTGAGATGCACTTTTTTTAACAACACCGTACTTATAAACGTGGGGAGCCCTTATTAGCTCCACAAAACGTCCCTTTCCTTTTCTTTTGACTCTGCTGTTCTTGACAGTAGTACTCGGCCCAACATCGGCCATTTTCCCAAGAACAGACGATGTGCAGCAACCTTCAGATCGATCGTGGCGCTGCACAATACTACGTACATTTAAATGAATGGTGATCCCATAGTTATTTAAAATATAATCATAGCTACGGTCGGTATGTAAGGTAAATAATTGATCATTTTTCAGAGATATAAGCTACATATATTTAAAAAATTCTTCCATAATAGCAATACCGAGTGAAAATAACATAAAATATTTATTGTATGTTTAAAATAATCAAACTTTTGTTTCATTTCAATTTTTTAACCATAAATTAGTGTAAAAATAATGATCATTGAATATTAAAATATACATAATTACGAAAAGGATAACTAAATTATTATGAAATGATTATGAAATTTTATAAATATTATGAAATTATTATGAAATGAAGTTATTTTTTACTGTATTTGATGATATAAAATAAAATTCACAATATTAACATATTTATAAGTAAAAGTAGTCTTAAAAAATTATTGATTCGTACACTAAGAAAATAACTATTGAATAATGAAATCATCATTTTTTTACTTTATTCAATACATAATATTTATTAAATTATAAATACAAATATTACTGATTAATTTTAATAATAAACTAAACGAAAGTAAACAAATTGGATATTATAACATATTAATAAAAATTATATATTTCACCTCTAATAATTAAAAAAGTAATCATAATTTGATCTTTTAATTATCGATTCACTAGAAATAATTTTATTTTTTATAAGTTCATTGTTTATTGACCATAAAACTGTTTAGAAGAACTCACAAACGTGTTCGGATACGTCTTTACAAATAAAGTAACGAATGGTACATATAAAAGCGATTGATTAGTTATATAATAAAAGTAATCACGATTGCACATCCCATACTTTTCATAACACTTTTATATATTTTTTATGCGAAACAAAAATAATATCTGTTAAAACTTATATCAAAAACAAAAAATCTCAATTAAACGAAAGAAGTTCTTCTTTTTACATTATATTTTAAATTCATAATAAAATTCACATGTTATTAATATACCAAGTGTGAACGCGTTTACGAGAGCTGTTAGTTTTCATAATTTAAAAATGATAAAATTATTCATCGTCATTTTCACTAATTTATACAGCTATTGTCTCAAATAAATGTTATTTGATTCATTTATTAACTAGTTATATTTCTGTCTACCTACAATAAGACTGTAGTAATATCTTTAGTTCATATGTATACCTCGAATAAAAAGTAGACAGATTTAATTAAAAAAAAAAAAAACCATTAACTAAATTTATTATTTTAATTTAATGGGAGTACACTTCTTAGTCTGGTGAATATAGATAATGACCAAAAAGGGAAGAATGTTAAAACCTTGAGGCTATTGATTCAAAATAAAATTTATCATTTAAATGCACTTTCTTAATTAGTTCACCACGTCTACATAATATTTTTTAGTCATTACTTGTTTTTTAAACGTTTAAACGTTTTTTAAAAACGCAATTTCTTATTGGATTTTAGCCTCTTTTTAGTTAGGAACAGTAAACCATTGAAAGCTTAGAGCAATGCTTCGTCTAGATAGGCTTACTTACTAACAAACTCTCATGGTACTTAAATATTCAATACAACAATTAAAAATAAAAATTATTACATCACCTATAAATTTTCTTATAATACGATAGGTCTAGTGTATATATAACTGTTGGAAATGTACTTTCAATATTGTTACATCAATTTCTTGATTTTTTTGTATACTGTCAACCAATATATAGTTTTTATTCTGTATAATTGATATGTAATTCTTTTTTTTAAAGAAATAATTATAAATATATTTTATAAAACTTTTATGTTTTATTTACAGTTATTATGATTTTTTTATTTTATTCTTGAGCAACAGCAAAATAAATCTTTCACTATATCGAATTTAAATATAACCTTTTCTATTTTTTATATTTAATTTTTAAACATGTTAAGATTTTTTTAATATTAAAATTATAAACATTTTTAAGAAATTACATTGTTTACATTTATTATGGGGTTGTAAAAAGGTATTTCATCTCCGAATACCCTTTAAACTTTAATTTTTGAAAATAAATTAAATGAAATTCACTTGCTATTTTTATAATAATTATATATAATAGTAATTACAATTATTAAAACTGAGAAAAATAATTTTATTAAAAATATAAAAGTATTAAAAATCATGTCAAATAACTTAATTTATTCATAAAAAAATTGTTTAAAATAATCATTACGAAATAATTGCTATATTATTTTATTTTTTATTAAAAAGATTACAAATCTAAGCCTTGGCCAGTATAATAATTAAATCCAAGTAACATTGCATTTACCAATGTATCCTTCTGGATTTCTTCCCGTGCAGAGTTTTGTTCCGGTAACATCAATAAAGCATTGGCTTTCAAGCAACTAAGTAAGTTACTGCTAATTTGATTGCCAGTATTGTATGCCTTGGGATAAATATCATTTTCTGACCATTTAAGTATAACTCGCACAAACTGTAACCTTGAATCCAATACGTATTTGGTTGTTGACTGTTAATTAAATATTAAAGAATCTTTAAATTATTAAGAAAAATTATCTAAGTTACATCTAAAAAGGGGTACATATATATTCATAAATATTAACCACTTATATAAAAAAAGGGAACTTATTAGTTCGATGAGGTAACCCAGCTAACATATTTGATTAACTTATATTATTAAATAAAATTTATTTAAAGATTTATTTTAAGATGTTTAAATACATTAAAAATATTTGTAAAAAACGATCTGCAATACGTATTATGTAGTATAAAAACAAATATATATACTCAAATGTAATTTATATAATAATAATAACACTAGATAAGTGTAAGTATATTAAAATATATAATATATTTCGATACCGTTTAGTATCGTAACAAAATATAATAATAATACAAATTAGCGTAGTGATAGAATAAATATTACCTAATAATACTATAATAAAAATAAAATATGACGAGAATGTGATTGTAAATCAAATATAATATAAATAGAAGATATTTCCCATAACAATAAGAATAATTGTTTTATAAAATTTTGTTATCGAGGGTTTAAGTTCTTTTTTCAAATTAAGTTTCGTCCTTAAATCTGTTTAAGAAATCTTATATTACTTTGCTGCATTTTCCTGATATTACTTTGTTGACTGAAAATCACTTTCTACAGAGATTAGCGACTTTTATTTTCGTAAAACTCTAACTATTTTTTTTCAATAAATTTTTTTAAAATAAAGTACGTCTAAATTTTAGCAAAATAAATATAAAAACAATTATATTATCATTTATATCAAGAAAATAATATTTCTACAAATAGATAAGTATTCAGAAGTTTACTATGCATTGAAATCGACCTGTAATAATACACAAAATAGTGAAATCTCTGTCAATTGAATGAAAAATATAAAAATTTCAAAATCTCAAGACTTTTTTGAATTGATACCTGTTAAGCATAAAAAATAAAAATAAATCAAAATTCATAGAAATTTAAACATTAAAAAAAAATTGCATATGCGCAGACGTAGAATATATCAATTCACGCAAATATGAAAATATGAATAATTAATTTTAAAGAATGCTATCGTACGATACATTTCAAAAAACTATTTGAGTTATATATTATTTAACTTTTATTTCTTATAATATTGAAAAAATTTAACTATTTTAATTAATAATAAAAAGAATTATACAATTCGTACAGCAAAATTTTATTAAAATAATTAGCTAATATTTTATTAATGTTTGATTACTTTACTTATTATAATAAAACCATTCAAATGTTTAAAAAAATAATATATAGTAATAAAAAATATTGTTGTGAATTTAAGAATTAATGTTAATATTTTTTTTTTTACTTACAATTGCCTTTATTATAACAGGTGTTTCTTTGTTTTTCGTTAAATAATTCAATAATGGATATACGAATAAATTTGTAGTTACTATTGCAGAAACAGGGTTACCAGGTAGACATAAAAAATACTTCTTCTGTCCATTGTAGTTACAAGTTGCATATGTTGTTGGCTTTCCCGGTTTTAAATTTACGCGACCTTTATTTTAAATTATTTAATATTACTAACTCTTATAAATAATAAAAACATTTAGCTAACCTCATTTAAAATGAAAATATTGTTTGAAATTAAAATTGGGAAATGAAAATTAATTATAATAATAGTTTCATGTGGCTTTTATAATTAATATTTTAAATTTTTAAAAATATGCTACCGTTCAAAACAAACTATTCAATACAAATATTTTTTCTAATTATTAGTAAACCTGAATAAAATAATATAATTACCAAAATGAATTGTTGCTTTAAAAACTTGTGTCAGTATAGGTTTTAGTAAATCTTTGTCACCCATTGAGACAGATCCCGTAGTAATAATAACATCAACTTTTTGTAAAGCCTTTTCAATTGCATCAATCATAAGTTTTTCTCTGTTGTGATTAATTTAAAAAAAAGTAATAAATCGGTTAGTTTTATTTTTTTATATATACTTACTGGTCAAATACGATGCCAAGATCGATTGTATTATATCCATTTTCCTTTAACATCATCATTAATGTTATTTTATTACTGTCATAAATATGTCCTGGTTGTAAAATTTCACCAATATTTTGTAATTCGCTTCCAGTCGAAAGAATTCCAATTTTTGGAATTTGAGTCACTAAAACTTGTGTATGTCCACAAGCTGCTAAAATTCCCATTTCCACTGATCCGATTTTCATACCAGATATTAAAACAGCATTATTTTTTTTTATATCACTTCCAATTGGTCTTGTAAAATTAGTAATTAATAAAACAAATAATAAAACATGGATAATTGATTTAAAATTTTTTTTTAAATTTATATTTGATAAAAATTTTTTATTATTGATAACAATAATATTATGAATGCTATTTAATGCAATTTTTATTTTTTGATAACTTTCTTGACAAATTATTTGGTTAATTGCTTAAGTGCATTGCATATAACTAATAAAAAGAAATAATATATTTATAAACAGGTATTTGGCATTCAATATTAAAATTAACAATATATATTTTAAAATAAAAAATATATTTTGTATTTAATTATATTTTAAACCAAAACTATTAATTTATGTACATACCAAACTTTATGCTGATTTATAAATAAATAAGTTTAATCTATTATTTTTTGTTATTATTAAAAGTCAAATTGTTAAATTGTGAACAGTTAAAATTAATCTAAGCTTTAAAGAATATATAGATATATAAATAGTCTTTATTTCAAAGTTTGAATATTATATTTATGTATTTCAAAGAATTTCAAATTAAAATTAAAATATTTAAACAAATTTATAATAATAAATACCTAATATTTAAACCATCTTGTGGTTCAGAAAGAATTTCAATTTCTTTTTCTTCCATTCCATCAAATTCTGCTTGCACTAGTTTCGTATCTTCGACTTGAATTACTGCTGTAGCTTCTGAATTTTTAATTCATATATTTAATACAGACAATTTTAAACATATTGTTAATGTAAGGTTACATACCATTTGGAATAGCTGCACCAGTATTTATTCTAACACATGTACCAGGCAATATTTTAATGTATTCTAACTAAATAAATAATTTAATTTTTTTTCCATTATATAAAAAATTTTGAAATATATCTAATAAAAAATTCTAATCAATTTTTAAAAATTAAATAAATAAAATAATCATGTATTCAAGTTGGCTAATTTATACATTGTACATTTAGATTTATGAACTATTATAATAATTTGTAATGTTAATTTGATGAAGTAAAATATATATATAAATACATAAAAAATTCATTAAAATTTTTATAAGCTTTTTGATGTAACTCATGTATTATAAAATGGTTCTTTTATAATACAAATAAAATAAAATACAAATAAAATAAATAAATAAATAATAATTTCATATATAAATTCATTTTTAAATTAGATGTGTACTTTTTACGAAAATTTATATAAATATAAGTATAAATATAAATATAAATATAAATATAAATAAGAAATAAATAAATATTTACATTATATTATTTTTATATCAATGATGTAATATATCTTACTGTTAATAAAACATAAAGTACATATTAAAAAATATAAATTAAAAATTATGGATATTTAATATTTAAGTTGTATTGTTATATTTATTTATTTCGATTTTTAAAACCTTCCAATATCTATTTATAATTTTAATGTAGTTTTTGCTTACATTGTGACCTGCTTCTAAGCTACATAACATCTTACGCTTGCCTTTTCCATCTTTTGCAATTACTGCATATCCATCTTTAACAGATGCATTAAATGGTGGTATATCATTAAGAGAGTAAACTGTTTCTGCTAAAACTCTTCCAAAAGCTTCCCAAATGTTTATTTTTACAGAAGGTATATTTTTATCTATAGTTTCTTTCAAAATTTTTTCAGATTCTTGTAATGTAATTAAAGGGAAAAGAGATTCTCGAGGTCGACTAGCAATATTATTTAAATTTAAGGAAACCTCTAATTTTTTGGTACAAATATGATGTGTCTCTTCTTGTTGATTCATGTGAGTCATTAATATTTTTTTTTTATCATTTAATATTAAATCAACAGCATGAGGTATAATTTCTGATATCACAGTAAAGCATTCCTTTACAGCTTTTGGTGAACCAGGAAGATTTATAATTAAAGTTTGATCACGAATTCCACAGACAGATCTAAATTTTATTTTTTACTTTAATTGTTTTTAAAAAAGATAGTTTTTATGAATTACGTAAGTATGTTATGAAAATGTTACATATATTTGAGAAACATCATGATTTTTATGAAATCATATTTTTATATATTTATTGTAATTATATCATAAATATACTATATACATAAATTATGTATAATAATAAATTATATACTTATCATTATAGAATTTAGCAACATGTATAGCTTATTTAATTGCATATGTATGTAATACCTTGTCAAAACTGCCATTGGTGTAGTTTTTAAGTTTTTAGAAATCATAGCATAAATGATACCTGGAGCTTCTTTTTTAATAACTTTTTTTGTAGCTTCTGGAGTAACATCTTGATCTGAAAAACCAGTTCCTCCAGTTGTTAAAATAACATTAATTTTTTTTATATCAGACCATTTAATTAAAGTATCCTATAATATATTCAAGTTAAATAATATACTTAATAAGTGCTTTCAGTTATTTTTCACATACCATTATAAATGATTCAACGTCAGGTACAATAGCACTACATTGAATTTGACATCTCCATAATTTATTATTAAATTCTTCATTAGAAACTAAATCTTTTAATATTAAGCCACTTACATCATCTCGTTCGCGTAAAAAGCAAGAACTACTTACTAAAACAATAATAATACATAAAAAATGTGAATATAACCTCAATAATCAATTTTATTTTTTTCTAACATATGTAACAACGTATAATTATATTAAATTTAACTTTTATATTAATATTATTTTTTACAATAAGTAAATATATATTTATTATCTTACTAGTCATTATACCAAACGTAATAGAACTCATTTTGTTATCCTATAAACCTTGATCTTAAATTACTAATAAGTCAAGTAAAATAAACCTCAAATCTAACCTTAAATTATATTGATTACATTGAAAATGAACAAGGTCAATTTAATAATTATATGAATTCAAAAAAATGAAAATAAAGGTTACAAATAAGGTAGACATCACATATTTAACATTTAAACTATTTATTTCAGAATTATCAAATCAATCAACTTAAAAGCACATCGATATTTAAAAAACATTCACAACATTAGATATAAATCAGTATATAATACTTTAAGTGCAAAATTTTTCCATATAAGATCATTATATAATTAATAATCTACTAAACCACTGTAAATAGAAATATATACATTCAGATATAATCTATATGTATAAATACAAATAAATTTAATGAAATTAATACCGATTATTCTTAGGACTTGAATGACGAGATGATGTACGATACCGTTTCTGTAAATCCTGTTTACTGCTTTTGTCTTTGTCATCATTTCGTTTCTGACGAGTTCGATCTCTATCACAATCATCTGCATAATCATTTCTATTTTCCCGATCTCGTCTATCTTTACGTATTAAACTTCTTGAATTTCTACATGGGGTTGGAGAACGAGATTCTGTTGAATTTGAATCTGAAGTATGACCTTCATAACGATGTCTTCGCTCCCTTTGCCTATAATTTGTATGCTTATAGTAATTTAATATTTTTTATAACTATGAACCAAATTATTCATTTCAATTATGATATATTAAATAATATATAATTTTATTTCACTTCATATAATGTATATTAAAAAAATACGTTTTCTTTTAAATATAAAAGTCGAATACAATTATTGAAAAGATTTTTATAAATAATTACTTTCTACGAAGTTTCAATGACATCTCTCGTATTTCATCTTCTCTATCTTGCCTCTGTTGTTCCATTTTTTCAATACGAGCTTGTTCAGCTTTTTTATCAGCTTTATCTAAACAAAATATTAAATACAATATTAAATACAAATTAAATGTTTATTTAAATTTATGTTCAATAATTTGCTTACATTGCCTATTTAGTAAAGCTTGCATTTTTTTTTTAAGCCGCTCTTGGGGGGTAATTTTTTGTAACTGAAAAGTTAAAATCTTATTGATAATCAATAAATATGTATAATATGAATTCAATTTAAAATAAAAAAATTATTTATTATAATATAAAATAAGAAAAAATATAGTGTATAATACGTAAAAAAATGGAATCTGAGCAAGCATTCTATTTTTAAAGTAATAAAAAACCAGATCATTTCAATATTGATAAAAGATAAAATAAATTAAAAGCACCAATTTGCATGCTTTTATATATGAAAATATAAATAAATAATTTTTGATGCTTTCATCAAAATGTTTAAAGAAGGAAATAGTACGCTTTGTTACATTGTGCATTAAATGATTAATAAAGCGTTATGGTTCTTACTGACTTTGTGTCCGCCACCAGAATTTGTACTTAACCCTGCATTTGGCTTGCTCCTACAAATGTATTGACATATAATCTCATATATTTACTTTTATTATAAAAATAAGAATAAAACTATATAAATTACATGTTTGAATTAGTTGAAGTTTTTGGTACGGATTGGTAATCTTTATTTTCATTATCAGATAATTCTATTTCTAAACTTGAAGACTTTCCTCTGCGACCATAATATCTAATAAAAAAAGTTCATTTAGTTAGATAATAACAAAAGATGTAATAATAAAAATGGATTTATAATAAATTAATGTATATATTTATTATATATAGAAACAAAATAAAACTTCTATAAAATGATTACCTTGATATGGTGGGCTTAGTTTCTATACTCTTAGAGCATTTACTTTTTGATCTACTTGTAGATCTAGATGATCTGGATCTACTTGGACTTCTACTACTCACTCTAGATCTTGATCTTGTTCTAGACCTTGTCATAGATTTTGTCTTTGATCTAGATCTTGATCTCGATTCAGATCTTGATTTTACAGTTATTGATCTTGATCTGGATCTTGACATAGATCTTGATTCTGTCTTAGTTCTGGACTTAGATCTAGATGTAGATTGTGAAAATCGTCGTTTCTTAATATCGTTCTTTGACTTTGACCATGAAAATGATTTTGAATATCTACTACTCTTGCTACTGCTTGTAGATGACCTTGACGTAGTCGGTGACCTCTTAGAATGTGAACGTGATCGCGATCGTATACGTGATCTTGATCTGGATCTTGATCTTGTTTGTGAAAAAGATCGGGATCTACTATTTGTTCGAGATCTGCTATTCGTTCTGGATCTACTTTGGCCTCGAGACCTCGATCTAGAATATGATCGAGACCACCGAGTATGACTCCACGTTTTGAACCTTGCGTATCTTCTATTTCTTGAATAATCTTTTCGTAATCTATTATTATTAAAGTAAAAATCTGATATAATAAAAACTAATAAAATATATCATGATTTTTTTTAATTGTATAATGAGTAATGATTTATAATACATTTTTATATAAATTATAAATGTAATTAAATCATAATGAATTCATAAGTTACATATAAAGCATATTGTTCTTTTTATATCCTTGTAAAATATGTAAAAATTAAATATTCTTATATCAAATAATATATAATTTATTAATTTTCAATTAAATAAAACTAAATATTTTATTTATCTATTCAATAAATAATTAGTAAATATGTATTAATATTTAATTAAATTAATGAAAGTAAACAATTATAAATTATTTAAAAAATATTTGTAATAGCTATATTTTATATAAATTATATTAGAACATATGT
Source organism: Ceratosolen fusciceps (assembly GCA_018883505.1). Lineage (NCBI taxonomy): Eukaryota > Metazoa > Arthropoda > Insecta > Hymenoptera > Agaonidae > Ceratosolen > Ceratosolen fusciceps. Next base: position 83,743 of record RCIC01000069.1, on the reverse strand, counting down.
TAATATTGTATAATAAGAATATTTACTTTTTTAGTTCATTAGATAAAACTTATATAATTACCTAGAATATGAAGGGCTGAATTTTCTTAAATCATTTTTACGATAAGGCTTAATCCTAGAACATGAATTACTTCGTGATCTAGATTTTTTCTGTTTTCTAATTGACAATTTATCATTTAATATTGGGCTATCAGATTTCTTTTTCTTTAAATTTATAAAATTAGTTTTCTTTGATGTTATATGTTCAGAAGAACTACCTTGAATTGCTTCTTCTTCTCCACCAAAACTTGTAATATATGTAATTTGTCCTGCATTTGCAGGAGATGTGGAACGAGAATGAGATTTAGAAGAAGATTTTCTATATGGATTATATTCTGGACTTTCTCTAGCAGCATAACTATATAATTATATTTTAATATAAACAATATATCATTAAGTTAAAATTGTTAATCCATTAATTATTATATAATTTGAATTTCATTTATTCTTTTAAATTATTAAAATAATTAATTGAAGATATGATTTATTCTAAACAGATGATAAGTTACATAAAAATTTTAAATGAAATAACAATTAATAATTTCAGACATTCAAAATATTATGTTTATTAATAATTCAGTAATCTGGATCAGTGACATGCAAATGTTTTGATAAACAAAACCAAAAACCAAGAATTTTTTACCTAATTTTGAATTAAGCTAAAACAATAAGCAATACTTAATCTAATTAACTTTTGTATAATTTTCCAATGCTTTAATATACACAACATAAAAATTATTATTGAATTGATAAAAACAAAAAGAAGCATGCACTACTTTCTTCATGGGCTTTCAATAAGTTATGGAACTTATTGAAGATAAGCTTTGATTTCATAAGTTTTTTATATTTGATTGGTTTAAATTATGTAATTTAAGAATTGAATTCTCTTATTGCATTTTTATTTAGAAACACATTAAAAAAAGCGACCTAAATTTTTAATTTTTAAAAAACAAAATAATAAAAAAAAATTTAATGTATACTAGAATGATGTATTACTTTAAATCTGATATATTTATAAACATTTATAGACTTAATAGCAATTATCATCTATATTTACCTTGGAGGACTCATGACACGACCAATCATTTTTTTCTCTCTAAATGCACGTCTCTCTCTTCTTGACCTTCGTCCCTGAATAATAATAAAAATTATTTTCAACCTAATTTATTTATATAAATATTAATTACTGAAATAGTACCTACAGAATACATTGCTTTTTCTTCTTCTTGTTTTCTTGCTTGACGTAACGTTTCAGCTTCTTCAAAATCTTGGGTTAAAAAACTAAAATAATCAGCACCTAATAGTCCATATTTTTGAGCAACTACATTCATCTCATGAGCTTGAGCAGGTTCTATTTGTGATACATCAACACAAATATCTAAATCAATATCACTATCTTCATCATCTTTTTCATCTACCAAATTAGAATCTGTTTTTGAAACTTCTGCTATTGCTTCGTCGGTCTCATAATTATAGCCAATTGCCACAGAGTTACTTGATTTTTTTTTATCTTTACCAAAATCAAATTTAGTTGATCCAAATTGTTCTTCAAGATGAATTTGATGAAGAAACTTTTCTTCAGGTACTAAAAGATATATATATATATATATCTTTATACATACACACACACACACACACACACACATCACTATTATATATTTTCATTATAATAATAATTAATAACAATTTATTATAAATTTATAAAAAAAAAAAAAACTAGTGATATAGTTATGTTAAATATTTATAATTGACTAATGTTAATTTTTATTTTTAAATTTGATAAATATAATAAACCTCCAAGAAACTCATTTTGAACAATTATACGGTATCTTTCATAATTGATATGTCTGTCTTCACTGGTTAGTGGAACATCTATATCGGTCGCATCATTAGCTTCTGGAATCCAATCCAGATGAGCTCTTACATCAAATCGATCAATTAAATTATTTTCATTTCCTTGCCAAGGCATCCTTAAGAAATTACAAATGTAGTATTTGATATATTTAATCAAAAAACATTTAAAAAAATTAATTTACATATTTGCAGGACTATCGCCAGCAGCTGCAATTACAGGATCTAAATGAACTTTACAAGGTCTTCCATGTAATTGAAGAAACTGTGTAGGATCTGACTTCTACATAATAAATAAATTTTTAATATTTTAAAAATATTTATTCTATAAAATTAGAAATTTGAATGTTTATAATAAATATTATACATTAAAATTGAAAAAAATTATTTATTGATTTCATTGATAAATATTTATAAAAGTTTTTTCGAAATTCTAAATAAAATATTTAAAAATCTTTACATTAACGTGCAGTTATATTTATTATAATCAATTCTTTATTGTATTAGTCATTTAAATATTACTGTACAGTATTTTATTCATATTTAAATCAAAAACTTAATTATAATTTAATAATAAATGTATTTTTCATAAAATAATTATATTAAAATAATGTAAATACAGAAAACTAAATTATTAAATATAAATACTAATCAAATATTCATTTTAATTAAGGATTTTAAAAAAAATACTTATTAAGTTATGTAATTGTTCTAAATAAAAATTCTATTGAATACGCTTACAATTTTTTCATAGTAATCTCTACGACGTTCAGCACGTCGTCGATAATCAACCAACATTCCACGAATCTTTTTCTCTTGCTTTCGGGCCTCATGCCACATTCTACCTCCAGTTTTTTTCATGGAGAAACTCATGTTTCAACAATAAAAATAATGCAAAATACCTTCAATTTTTAAAGTATTCAGAAATTGGCAAAATAATGAATTGATATCGTATTAAATTAATAGAACTTTAATCTTACACACAGTTATACTGTATAGATTAATGTTCGCCATATTACTTTCTATTCCGTGTTGATTTGATAACTACGTAAATGTGCAAACAGAATAAGACAAAAATGATAACATGTCATCCACGAACGATACGAATTAAAAAACTTAAAGCTAACGAAAAATGGTTTCCTGATAATTATGAAATTAATATTATTAATAGCTAACATAACTATTGTAAATTAAATAATTGAAATCAGAAATACTTCACATTTAAACCCTAATTTTATCGAAAAACATAAAAAGCAATTAAATACTCACGTTTCTCAATTATTAATATAAATAAAAAGGCGCGGAATTTAAAATTAATATGAGAAAAGGTCTAAGAATAATCATTAACAATTGAGAAATCAATTTATTAAAATAAACTAATTTAAATATTAAACCTAATTTAATTATTAAATAATTAAATCATAAAATAATAAATTATTATTTAAGTAATAATTATAATGAAAATTAATATAAATAAAATTTATGGCAATCAATCAGAATCTTTATAAAAAATTTCAGCAGAATTTACACTTTAGTAATATTAAGTTTGATTTTGATAATATGAAATTATTTAACAGCAATAGTTAATCAAATAAATATTTTATAGCTCTCTATTACTATTAGTGATCTTTCATAATACTTATAAAATATCAAAGAGAAATTTATTTTCATTAAAATACTACAATTTTTATTAAACCGATAATACCCTACATAATAATGCTTAATGAAGTTGTAAATAGTAAAGTAAAAAATAAAATTAATATAATAATATAAGTTTTCATAAAAAAACACTAAAAAAAAATTTTTTTATTCAATACTCAATCGAAATATTTTATGGAATCTGAGGAGATAAGTACTCTTTAGTTTTAGATTCGGTATTATCATTCGTAATAAATACCTTTCCATAAGAAATTGAAAACAACATACAATATAGCTTAGAATTTACGATACATATGTTTTAAAGGATTAAAACAATAAAAAGTAGAAGGAATTTCTTAAGTTAATTGGTTAAGGGCCTAATACAAAAAAAATTTGCACAAATATATTTTTTCACTAAAGGAGTATTGCAAGAGATATCTGTACTCTGCTCACCATAAAAGCATACGAGTTAATATTATTATTTATTATAACGTTTTCCATGACAATTTAATAATAATTCAATATCGAGTGTTCAGGCGTTGCCTAAATTATATTTAAAATAATGTATTAATTTTGCTAATGTATTTGTAATTAAACAGTTTCCGCACAGTAACGTATGCGAATTTCAAGGATATCTAATTTCTTACTACTAAACATAAAGATGGAGTGGCACTTATAAACTCTTCGTCTTTTGCAATAAATACAAAGTCAAAGCAATGACAAATAAAAATTACCGTTTAAAAATATAATCAGATTCTAGAAAATCGTATGATGTAGCTCAGTTGCTACTTGCTCTTCGTGCCATAATAATCGTGTATAAAGACTAAAAATTAATTTAATCATAAAACATAACAAATTGTTGAATAATTTACTAATTTCAGCAACCCAACGAAGGCACAACTCATTGGTTTGACGCGTGCATTGCATGTACATAATTTAAACAGAATATCACATTATTACACGCCCAAAACGCAAGTAAGGTTTAGTCGTATGTTAATCTATTTGAATGATGTATAATTGCCAATTAATAGATCAGTTTGATGAGATATATCATTCAAGATAAAAACTGGAATTTTTAAACATAATTTAATAATATACACACTTGGAAGAAAAAGTAACTTATTTATTTCTTGAGTTTAAATCTTTTTTAGCTTTTGTCTATTGTTTTCCACGATAAAAAAATATTAATATACTTTAATATTTTAAGGTAAAAAAGTTTTATTGTATGAAATAATTTTTTTTATTTGACAAAATATTTCAACACTAAAACCATTTTGGTTTGAATAATATTTAAATTCTAAATTGATATTGTACTTAATTTATATACTGTTACCGACGGATACGGTAACACGAAAAGGGCAAGAGGAAAGCGCGTCAGGCAGCGTGGGGAGGGGAGTGGAGAGTATAGAAAGTAATTAGGACCGCGAGAGGGGAGGGTCGCTCGCGTCGAAGAAAGAAAAACAAAAGAATAAATGAAGAGATGATGAGGCGAGGTAGGAGGTGGATGGCGGCAGCAGTGTCGGACGTACCAGGAGAAAGAACGGATGGCGATCGCGAGCAGAAGAAGCAAGTACAATATTATCGAATCAAATGGAACCGGACGGAGATAGACGAGAAGGTGACAGAGACCCGAAACAGGATAGAAGAGCACCCAGATTGTGAGACAACGGGCAGCAGCGACACGAACGCGAATTGACAGGTTTGTCGTTCAAACCAGCCACCTACACACAAGCGACGCTGCCACGATCCGGCAGGCGACCAGGTGAGAGCGTAGACGAATGTAGCCGCGAGGAGCCACGAGGCAACGTCGCAGTCAGCGACAGCCAAGCGCCTGAAGGGAAGGTGGGAGCGCAGCCACAGCGCAAGGGATCAGGCCTCCGCCAAGTTGGCGGAGATTGGCGCCAAGTGGGGTTAGGCCTCAAGACACGTGGCGAGGTCGATAAAAGCGGGAGCCTTCGTATCATCAGAGCAAGCGGGAAATTTAAACGCTTGAATAGTGAACTGCGGCCAGCGGCGACACACGGAAAGGGCAGACGTCGAGGAAAGGGACGAAGACGCGGGAGATCCGATAATAAAGATTAATCGAACAAATGCAGAATGTAGTTCATTCTATCACTTCATTCTACCTATTCCCACCTCCCACACCCGTCAGTAACATATACCATAAATTTTAATTTTACTCTCCAATAAATACATATGGCTAACTTTACAGATTTTCTTATCGAAATATCTGCAATTGATAGCAACAGATACGCATAATAACTTAGAATAGATTACAAATTAATTTAAAATTAAAAGTAACACTATTTATTGCGTAATCCAACTTGTTAATAAAGAAATATCCAGTGATATGATAAAATAAAACATAATATTATAAATTCCTTTCAATTTTAATCTTTAAAAACTTTATAATTTTGTAACTTATTAGTATAAAAAAAAAATATTCAGAATAATAAAAGTAAATATGAAATATTGAATAGTTTCTAATTTAATTATTGTTAAGAATATTAGCATGATTGTATAAAAAAAAAGACTACACATAAATCTGAAAAAACCTTTATAATCTAACTACTTGTAAATATTGTACTAAAATTCTACTAAATATTGTCTATAGAATATAAGTCTATTATACAAAAGTGTCCTAAGTAAATAAAGACTACCTGTTTACCAAGTTGCGAGGTAGGTAAGAGGGAGGATAAGGCAGAAGAAGGGAAGAGAGTCCGTGTTCACGAACTAACTCCCTGTGCAACGTCTAGCGCCAATAATCGACTCGAAGAGTGCATTGGTGCTTTTTTGCAATTGTTTTTTTTTTTTGCACCTTCATTTATTTCGAAATTAGGTACGTGCAGTGACGATAAGAGGAAAAGAGATGATGGATTCCCCAACATACATCAATATTGCAATTCAAATTCGTAAAATATAGGAATATTACATAAAAATACGAAGCATACAAGTACTTAATATAAGTAAATTGTAATACAATTGTATAATTGTATAGCATAATTATTATAATAAAGAATTTTATTATTATATTATATTATTATTTTAATTTTTTATTATAATATTATTATAATAAAGAATAAAATTATAAAGAAAATTAGTGAATGCAAAACACAAATTATTCTTTTTTCTTTCCTTTCATAGCTTGCCAGGCAGTCGTCCACGCCTGACGCAAGTGTTGTATTCTATGTACCGTTATGCAGTTTTATTACATTCCATAGACGTATTTTTTTTTTATACATATTTCTTCCATGAACTAGAAAAAACTATTTTTATTAGGTCGGGCTTAAATTACAATATTTTACCACGTTAATGATTGACAAATATATATTTTTGTTCAGGCCTGGAGCGCTTCACCTATAATCCTTATAAGTTAACGTAAGCACTTATACTTGTAAGTAACTGTTAATATTTCATTCCTAATACTACTAGAATTACTATTACGCAATATTTTACGCGTAAAACATACCACTCCGTTGAAAAATGTATTCCATCTGTTGTTTATATGTCTAGATGCAGGGTTAGAATTAATGAGATTTTATATATATATATATATTTTTTAAACTTCTTTATTTTTCCGGTAACTCCTAATCTTATACATCTCCACTGTGGTTGTCTGATCGCGTAGTCGGCGACGTCAGAGGTGGGCTTTTCTTCGAACTTCTTTGTAATTATCGCCTTCCAATTTTCCTGCCCTATTAATACCTTTGCCTTCGCGTGTAGGTATGGTTTTATTTCTACTGTTTTTTCAAATCTTAATGAGTATGTCAACTCCCGAAAAATGGTTTGTCTCAGCAAATCAAGTTCACGAATTACTACTCCTGTTAATTCCGTTTGGCCTCCCCGCGTATTCGCGACGTTGAACTTAGTTCTCGCAATCCCGTATAAGTCGTTCCCGGGTTCATTCCTCTCAGCCTTAAAGCCAACGTTTTCCCCTCCATTCCGGTGGTTCTCGCGATCTCTTTGACTACCAGCGTAATCGTCGATCCCTCGTCCAGTAGTGCGTAAGTTTTAGTCGCTCCGTACTTTCCTGACATCGTTATCATTATAATTTTCAGCAACACTTCCGCTCAATTCCATTATAATTCTCCATTTTCGCTATCGTTTCCGTTTTGACTTGAAACCCTTAACGACAGGTAGGTTTTCCTCGCGTCCTGTCTTACCTTACTTCTGTTTTTTTTCTCCGCCCCGTCGTGTAGTAATGGGTGGTGTCCTCGCCTGCATACTCGACATACCCTTCCCCTACATTCCACCTTGCTGTGGCCACGCTGCAAACATATAAAACACAGCCCCCTGCGCCTTACCTTTCCCCATCCCTCTTTCGTTGTGGCTCGCAAAAATAGCCTGCAATCCCGCATAGTTCATCAGCTCCCCCCGCATTCTTTGTATGTTTGATTTTCGCATCGTCGGCGGTCTGGAGACGGCGATCGTCTCCCCCTCTGTAAATAACTATCTTTTCGTGCAGGCATATTTTTGCTAGTTTACGAACACTCGTTTTGGCGGTTATCCCTCTATTCGTCTTTCCCCATTCGGCTCGCTACCGCAAGTTTCGCACAATCGTACAGATAGTTTCTCAATCTGTCCAACTGGGGAGCGTCTCCGTTTAAAGCCTTATCCCCGGTGTCATACACGAGCTTTACCGATCGTGGGAGTTTCCACGATATTACCTTGAGTAATTCCGGCGATGTTAAGTTCCACTGATTTATGCTTTTCAACCTCACTACTGATCACAAATCCTTCGAATTTGTGTAGCGTAATTTCCCTCTCGGCTACCGACAGAAATCCTATTATGTCTTTTACAAGCTTTTCTGAGACCGGACTCTGATTTCCGAACTCGTACTCGAGTGCATCCATCATTTTCTGAGCATTTCTCTCGGTGAGCTTCATCGGCTCGACAGTATTCCGAGCCTTCCCAGTCGTATATTTTTCCAATTTAGTTTATTCCTCATATCAGATTTTAAATCGCAACCATTGTAAGTGGTTGCTCGAAAATTCCGGGAGTTTTATCTCAGTATGGGGATTATTTCTATTATCTTGTACCGGCGTTTTTTACGATTGTGGATCGAGTTTATTTAGGGAATTTCTTATCGATTGAAGGATTTCCTCTACAGTCTCCCGCCTAGAATCATGATTTATTCGCTCTCCTACCGACTGAGTAGGATTGATGGTTAGTTTCTCATTGTGCGTAGCCTCTCTTCGGTCCTTCTTCTATTCCCTCATCATCGGAGTTCATGCAACGATACCACGGCTGCCCCCTGGAGTTTGCTAACGATCCCGGACTTGTCGATCTCTGAGCTCTCACCGTTCCGTCCATTTTTCCTGGCTGAGGGTTCTCACTCCTATCCACAATTACCTAGTTTGGATGCTGCAGCTCCATTATCTCCTTTAGGTTGATTTCCCACGATTTACCATTGTTGGTCTCGTCGTTTTCGATGTCACGCATGGGCATTTGGTGACGGGTTCCCTCATCGGGCTGCCGTTTTCCGAGTTACGGTAGATATTCTCTTCTTCTTCCTACGCTAACTTCTACTCGCCACTGATAAGCGCTCACATACAGACGATTGATGCTGTTTAACACACCTGATGTTTGCCGGGGTCAATTAAGTCCCGGGTTTCGGCACTAATTTATTGTTTATGTGTGTGGATGCAGGGTTAGGATCAATGAGATTATATATATATAAATATTTTAAACTTCTTTATTTTTCCGGTAACACCTACTTTTATACATTTCCACTGTGGTCGGTGTTACTGTGCTATACCCGTCGCTCGCCTTCGCCCTGTTTTATTCGTGTCCGATCGGCGCTCGTTCAGTAATGTCGTTGCGTTGATGCAAATTCGTTGGCTGGTGGCGTTAGCAGCAGCAGCGATGTAAGGCTAGGCGGCATCGACACTGACGAGTCGTTCCCCAAGATGTCGTCGGCCGACTAACAGTCCACGTATCTAGTAGATAAGGAGGGTTTTCTTAGTACCGATATCTTTCTGAGAGATCGGGCCTCTTATTCCCGGTGAGATGCACGTCTCTTAAGAGTTGACCGAATATCGCCTACTTATTACAAGACTATAATGAAATCGGCGATGTTCACAACTCCGTGGCTATTTAGATATTCAAAATTTGGTAGACTCCAAAGGTGTGGTGTCTTCTTTGACTTCCAAATTCGAACTGACTCCCATCTCCTACCTCTGATGCATGCATCTTTTCCTCGCGAGCATGCTTGATTTTTATGGTTTTTCGCTCAATACATTCTTTTTGTTTTCGCAGATTTTTGCGATTTTATAACGGCTTCGCCCCCCGTCCCTTTTCTGGCTTCACGCGCTTCGACCTACCTTCTTGCTTCCCCTCCTTGAGGGTCGGCATTCGCGTTCACTCCCTCTCTCCTCGTGTCTATCTTCGGCCTCTAAAGGATTTCACGAGCCCATGTAATAGTAATAATAATAATAATAGCTCTTGTAATCCGACCCTCAGCACAATCAAATTTACTTTTGATTTTCGGCTGTCTCTGCGTTGATATTGATATTGATCATGTGACTACCCGATAATATTCAGAGTTTAATTAATGTTCAGGATTTGCGGGATATTAGGGAGATTATCTTAAACACAATATTTCGTTATTTTGAACGTCTTTATTTTAGTGATCGGAAGGTATACAATTAGTACAAATCTTACAATTTTTATAGCTCGCGAACAAGTATGGATTCCGAGGTCTAGTCGATACCGAAAAAAGGATAGGCGAGAAAAAGGCCCCGAGTCCCCGACCTTTCCTCATTTTATTTCCTTTTCCCCGCCTCTAATATTTTCCCGTCGATCTAATTGACCGGGAAAATTCGTAGAGGGGCAGAGGGGGTCGCGGCTTCTGGCCCTGGCCACGTTGGGCCTCGGTCGGCGGGCCTAGTTTCGCGCAACCGATCCTATTACGACGGTCCGTTAGACCCGAGGCGAGGACGATGTCCCGCATGTGGCGACCATGCCTCATCATCCTCGGACCCATAGCAGGCTTCAAGCCCCTGCAGCTATCGACTTTTTGACAATTTGTATGTTTTTTCTTAAACAGAATTCGCTTCGGTCGTCCTACAGTGTTTACTATCCCCCAAACCCTAATCTCGTAACGTCGTTTCATATTTTAAGCTCTTATTTATGTATTTATATTTTAAACGTCTCGTTCGGTCGTTCTATTAAATCAATAAATTTCGCAATAAATCATTAATATTATTTTTCACTCGACGACTACGCAGTATTGCAATTATTTATTTATTTATATTTATTTATAAAATCCTTAATTAAAACATTCACAAATAGTAATTTAAACTAAAATTTGTTACTCTGTCACAAAATACTTATTCATTTAGAAAATGATTGAAATTGTAAACAGTACATTAAATTCTAATCACTACTTTTAAAAAATAAATAAAAAAATAAAATAAAAGAGTAAAATAAATTTAGTCTACACACAATTTTTATTAAAATTCCCATTTAAATAAAGTCATGAAATAAAGTCATAAAAATCCGTCTGCAGCGACCTTTTCGTATGAACGGAGTAAATACAATTAATTTTGTTACTGACACTACATTTTAATAAATTTAAAATTAATTATTATTTTAATCGGATTGTAAAAATTAATTTATAAATTATATTAATAGAAACCTTTTTTAACGAATAAACGAAATACATAAACAAAAGAATATAGATATTGAATTTTATTGTATCAAAAAACGGAGAATTATTGCTAACTTTTGTTTTAACATAATATAGTAAAACATTTCTTGCTCGGAATAGATACAATCATTTAGAAAAAAAAGTAACAAACTTTAAAATCTCGAATAAGTTATCATTGAGTTTTAAATTTATTTTTATTTTTTTTACAAAATCTTGCCATATTATATTCATATTTATCTAATTAGCTAACCTAGTATGATATCTAAAATTTATATTTGTTTTATATAAAATTAAAATTTTTAAACAATGGAGGATTCTAATTTATTAGATTTACTTCCTTTATATTATTCAAGATTATTTCCTTACATTGATTATTACCGGTGGCTAAGCTGTGGGGAAGGTAAACTCATGTTTTATAGAAAAAAAAATCCCATTAATAATAAGTATATATAAATTGTTTATTTATAGCCAATACTTTTGCTCGTAGAGAATTTTCATTTACCTTACGAGATGACATATATGTTCGATTTCAATCATTTAATAAAATTGATGATTTAAAAAATGAAATTAAAAGGCTTTGTCCTTATAAAATAGATATTGGAGCCATTTATAATGTTGAGTAAGTATTTTATTTTGATAATATTTATAATAAGAAATCATTAAATAAAATGATTTATTTAAGACCGACCAATAAAAGAAGAGAAGTAAAATTTGAACCGATCCAAAAAGAATTAGTAATTGATATTGATATGACAGATTATGATGATATAAGAATGTGTTGTTCTGGAGCAGATGTTTGTATGAAATGTTGGAAATATATGACATTAGCAATTAAAATTTTAGATACAGCATTAAGAGGTATTTTATGAATAAATTATTATTATAAAAAATACATTATCTTATGAAAATAGAATATATTTCTTGTTTAAATTCATTATACTTTTTTAACATTTAAATTTATGAAAATATAGAATTTTATTAAAATATATAATTGTTTTAAAGTGATGTACATTAAAAATAATAATTTGACAATAGATGATTTTGGATTTGATCATATCTTGTGGGTATTTTCTGGAAGAAGAGGTATACATTGTTGGGTTTGTGATAAAAAAGCTAGATTTTTAACACAAAACTGTAGAAAAGCTATAGCAAACTACTTACAATTAATAACTGGTGGTGATTTTACTAAAAAAAAAGTGAAAATTAGAAAATTACATCATTCAATAAAGTAAATTTATATAATTATTTATATACATATATATACATATAAGTGTGTGTATACATAAATATAATGTTTTATTTTTTGTAGAAGAGCACTAAATATTATTGAACCAGTATTTATAAAAATGTGTGTAGAGGAGCAAAATATGTTAGGTACAGAAGATAATGTATCAAAATTTTTAGGGATTATTTCAGAGAATGAAATGAAACTTGAAGTAAAAAATATACTTAATAAGCACTTAACAAGTGGAAAAAAATGGAATGCTTTTATAAATTTTTTCAAAGATCAAATTCAAGCAGTAAGTGTACTTTAATTTCCTTGGAACTTGTATTTATATATTCATAATAAGATTTTGTTTTATAGGGATCTAAAAAATGGTGTAGAAAGAGATACTTAATTGAAGAAATTATGATTCAATATGCATATCCAAGACTAGATATAAATGTAACTAAAGGTTTAAATCATTTGTTAAAGTCTCCGTTTTGTGTTCACCCAAAAACTGGTAAGGTTTGCATTCCTATAAATCCAAAAGTAGTTGATCAATTTGATCCACATAGTGTACCAACTATTAAAACTTTAATTAATGAAATTAATGCATTTGATGAAAAAGAAATGAGTGAAAAAGGAGAATGTGTTAATAATTTAAAAAGAATAAAAGATTACAAAAAAACAAGTCTAAATAAGCCTTATTATATATTTCAAGAATTTTTAAGAGGTCTTGAAAATTCACAAAAAGGAGAAAAAATAAAACTAAGTGGTATGATATTTAGTAGAATATTTAATGTAAATTCAAAAAAATAGTTTTTTATTCATTTACTTATTTATTTATTTACAGATATGAAAATGGAATTTTAAATAGTATAGAAATTCTTTAAATTTAAAATACAATATTTTTAGATTCTTTTAGTTACATTTACATATTTATATTATTAAAGAGAAAAATTTTATTCATAAAATTAATAATTACGGGTAAAAATTAATAAAATATAGTTTTTCATGTATTGCAAATTACAATTGTAACCATAAAAAAGTATACTTATATTATACTTAAGGGTATAATATAAGGAAAGATAAATTGAATTTCATTGTTTAATATAATGAATTTTAAATAGTATGTACTAGGTTACTGAGTTCATTTATTTTAGTGTTTCTATGTATACATTTACTATATGTTGGCCACACATTTATTACACTTGCATGTTACTAAGTTACGTATATTTTGTAATTTATTTGAATATGTATAACAAGATTTACAGTTATTATTACATTAAATTTAAAATATTTTTAATGTGAATTAATTATTGCATTTAATAAAATTATTGTTTAATCAATTTTATTTTTTATAAAATCTCATGAACTAAAAATTTAAATAAATGACAAACAGTATAAGGAAACTAAGTAGAAAATATGTTATTAAAGTTTTTAAAAAAAGTTATATGAATGCAGAATAGTCTTCTTATAACTGCACTTAAACTAAAATTAATACAAAATGCAGTTTTAAAAAATAACTTAAATAAGCAAAATTACAAAAAAAAGAAAATCAAAACAAAGATCATATACAATGGTAAAAATATTTTTTTAAAAATAAGGTAGAACAGATGTATTTATATGTGGAAAACAGTACAATATTGGCTGAACAATTAATTAACATTCAAAAAATTAATTGTAAAAAAGAAAAGTTCGCTGATAGGGACATCAAAACACATTTTTGAAGTGATTCATTTTTTACTACAAAGTTACAATAATAAAAAAGCCTATATGTATAGCAGATTTCTTATAATACAGCAGCAAATGGAAAAGCCAATATAAATGTAACAATATAAACTAGTAAATTTAATGAAATATGAAAATAGATTAAATTTAGATTTCATTAATCTGGAGAAATGGTTATATTAATAAATTTAAATGAAAATAACAAACAGTAAATATCGAAATATTTGATAAGCATTGATTAAAAAAAGTAATCATGAAGGCTCGACAAAAAAGTTTAATAAACAAAATTCAAGAGTGTACATTGTATCCACTCAAAATATTTAGTAAATATAATTTTTTAAGAAATAGTCAAATAACATCAAAAATAAAAATAATTGAATTCACTTTACACTTGCAGTTAAACTTTTCTCACCTACCGATCCACTTTCAATAAAAGATATCAAGTAGCATAAGATTTTAGGCAAGAGTTCTCATGTTATTTATGTTGCAATTCGAAAAACAATTTGTATACGGCCTATATTAGAGTAATAAATAATTTCCTATTAGCATTATGAAGTTTTATTTACCAAAATGTAAAATTTTTTAAATTTATATTAAATAAAATATTTAGTCAGATTCAAATAATATTAAAAACTGTCCATGTACGTCTTCATACAAGGATGTGTATTTTACATAATAGATGTAGTCAAACTGTATTCTGAAACATCCTATAAAACTCATCACAAATTTAGTTTGGTCAAGGAGGTTAATGTGTGCGGGGTGATGAATAAGAGAACCAACGCAAACGTGTTTTATACTGGTTAATCTGGTGTATCTTGGGGAAGTGACTGAAGTTTTTTTCCCACTTCTTCTTTCTCATCGGCTTCCTCCTTCGACGCCGGGTCTTGACCAAGACCTGCTGGTGCAGGCTCGGGGAAACCCCCGGCTCGTATCCTTGTACCTTGGGCCTAACGGGATCTCGGACGAGATTTTCCCGGATCCCCTAATCCTGATAGGTACGCGCAGCGGCCTAGTTACGGGCAGCGCGCAATGGGAGGCACATTGTCTCTGGCGCGCGTCACGTATGAATATATATAAATTATAAATCTCTATAAAAAATAAATTTAAAAAATATTTGTTAAGCGATTTGAAATTTAATTAATTTAATTTAATGTAATGAATATGGAGTTAATTACATTGAAGTAGATTTCAAATAAATTTTACAAAATAAAAATTATGTGCATTTAAAAAACTATGCTTTTATTATATGAACTTCTTATCTACACTATGAAATAAGAAACTTTTTTCCAGTCTTATTTATATCAAATATTGTTATAAACAAATTATATTTTCTCATTGCTTTAACATTAATGTCAATTTTTGCCTAGTTCCAAATTAAATTTTAATAGAAATAGATAGCATAAAATTAATATGTGTTAATACTTAAAAATCAAAATTGGAAATGCATTACAAAGTGAAGTAGTAATTCTTCATCATCTAAGTTCAAGAGAAAAATTAATATAAATTAGCAAGGCTAGTAAGAATAATATCAATTACATGTAATGGAAATAATAAAATATAATGAAAATCTTAATTTGCTATTAAATTTATTTAATATAACAATTTAAGTTCATTCTAAGAATTTACAGTTTTCCAGTCAAGAACTATGTTCTGGAACAATACTGTATAGATTAATTTTAAATAATTTTTAATATAACCTACTTATTTTAAATAGCGAAAAGTTCTTTAATTTCTTTATTTCTTCAGATATCTTAATATCAAGTAAATAAAACAATAAATTCATTTTTTCAAAATTCTTTTTTAAGTATTTATTATTTTTCTAATATTTTGCTATATACAATATTTATTTTATAATAAACTAAATAAATATTAAAACATATTTAAAGAAATAATATAATTTTAACTAATTTCTTCGTTGATTACTTATGTTATTAAAAATTATGTCATATTAATATATATCAGATTTGTAAATCAATTCTCCAAATTGATTACAAGCTTTTTGAATAGTAGGATATGTATAATTGAAACCAGATTTCAAAACTCGTTCTGGTATAACTTTTTGACCTTCAAGTATAATCTAAAAATTAAAGAATTTTAAAATATAAATTATATGAATAATTTTTATTATAAATAATCTACTAACTTTTGCTCGTTCTTTATTTAACAGGGTTTTTAAAATAGAAGCTGGTAAATATAAAATTGCTGGCCTCTTCAATGACGATGCAAAAGCTTGTGAAAATTCCATATTTGTTATAATCTAAATAATTGAAAAATTTTAGAATTTTATGTATATAAATAATACTATTTAAAATAAAAATATTAACAACCTGAGGTGCAACACCATTTAATATTCCTGTAATGTCTTCTTTTTTGAGTGCATAAATAAATAAATTAACAAGATCTTTAATATGAATCCAAGGCATGTATTGTTTACCACTTCCTAATGGGCCACCAAAACCCAAATAAAATGGAAGAAATGCTTTTTTAATTATTCCTCCAGTTCTCCCTAAAACAACACCTGATCGAATAATAATTTGTCTGGTTGAGCACTCTTTAGAAAGTTGTGCAGCTGATTCCCACTCATGACACAATTCTTAATGAATAAATAAATATTAATTTTAAATGTCTTCTAAAATTAATTATTATGTAAATATAATGAATAAACCTGATAAAAAATCATATTTAATACATTTGTCATTTTCTGAATATTCTTTTCCATCAGAAGGATAATATGATACACCAGAAATTGTAATAAAAGCTTTACAATTTAAATTGTTTAAAGCATTGGCCAATTGTTGAGTTGTTTTTATTCTGCTATTCCAAACATTTTGTTTAAATTCCATGGTCCATCTTTGTTTCAAATCTAAAATATTCAACCCTGAGACATTGATTACAGCACTTGTATCTTTAGGTAACCCATTAATTTTTATATCTTGCTGTAAAAATATTTGCCTAATAATTAAATTAATAAAAAAAGAAAATTTAATTTTTGAAAACTAATATTTGCAATCAGAAATTATAAATATATAATTATTAAAATTTATATCAATATTAAATTACATAAATGTATAGTAAAAAATTATTAAAATTGCTTTTATTTAAAATGCTATAGAAAAATCAATTATATATTTCAATAAAATTCCATATTTTCATAAATTTAAATGTTAAAAAAGTATAATAAACTTAAACAAGAAATATATTCTATTTTCATAACATAATGTATTTTTAGAGTAGGAAACATACACATATTTCTTTTAAATTGATATTTATTCTATTAATAATTTTATCAAAAATAATCATTATTTTTATTTATACTATTATAATACTTGAAATTTAGTACTAAATAGTAATATAGTTTTCAATATTATAATTAATATATTAATGAGACTTATAAGTCTTCATACCCATGTTATTCTCCTTGGACCTGGTTTGCGTGATATTAGTGTCGTTTTTATATTTAAATTATTTAGTGTTGCATTTATACATGAACCAATATAACCTGTTCCACCCCCTATAATCGGTAAATTTGAATGTTAAATATAATCTGCATTTATATTTATGATTAATATACTTATATAATTAGATTAACAATAATAATATTTATTATAAATAAAATTTATTAAAATGAAAAACATTTTCAAAATTTTGAAAAATAATTTTACCTATCACAACATGTATCAATGTCATTTTTATAAAAATTGAAAATAGAAATAAGTAATTTTATATGTACGCCGGCGTATACACACTACGGCCATCATTCCATTTTATATATTTAATTAAATGCATACAAAATATTAACATGCATCAATACGTTCGTACGTGCTTCTGCATAAAACTGTTATGTAAAAACAAGTAGTTATTTATATATCACAGGTGAAATGATTTTTAGAATGTTAATAGTAAATATTTTATTTATATACTATATTACATTCATTATTAAATATATTTATAAAAGAAGTAAATATAATGTTTACATATAATTTATTTGAATATTTACATTTTTTAAAACATTTATACGGAAAACATTATATAAGCTATAACAAATTTGAAACAATTCTAAAATTAGCTATTGACATTGTTCAAGACACGTCATTCATAAAACATAAATTTCGGTTTTTACGTTGATAATTATTCTGTATCTTCGACATCGTCTCATGTTTCAAATATTGCAAGTGTAATAAATTTATTCTATTATTTGAGGTACGATTTTACTAACCTTTCAATCTGAAATTTTAAATAATATAACATTAAATATTGATGGCAAGAATTGATAAAATAAGTTAAATACATATTTAATGATTTGTCAATATTACTGCATCATTAATTTTAAAATTGCATTGTCTGAAACTTCAGACGTAATACTTGCTCGAATTTAGCAGCTTGCAACGTAGCTTGCATCGTAATAATTCTACGAGAAAAATGTTTAAATATATAATGTATATAAATATTTAAATGTAAAAAAATATATTTTTTAAAATATTTTAGAATTACGTTTCGATTTAAAATAAGCGCACGTGCGCATGCGTTTACACACATAAATGTATATACAATTTTGTATATTCACAAATTGGTATTTATGGTTAAATGCTGAATTGTTTCTATAATATTACAATTTTAATTAAATCGCTTCAATAGATGGTAATATAAATTTTAACTGGAGGGATAAAAGTAAGTCTTTGATAAAAGTTCGTTGGTTAAAATTAAACTTTTGAAAAAGAGTGGCTCAAAATCACATTTCTGTGAATAGATATATCTTTACTTTCTTTATTAAGTATTTTCTTCCTCTGCTTAGAATGTGTGATTGGTAGTATAGGATAAAGAATTTTGAAAAAATGAAAAAGATCATTCCATTTTTCTATAGAAAATGTTTTATTATTTTTTATAACTGAAAAAATGATCGCAATAAATTTCTATATTTTAAAATAGTACCACAGACTGAAATTTGTTTCGAATCACATTTTTTCATGCATGCAATATTTTTCTTGCAGGATAAAGTTAACGCGAAATATTTATGTTTGCCAAATATTACTTTTTCTAAATGTAACTGTGGTACAGGTTTTATTTTTTCTTATATTATTAAAAAAACAAGCATTGAGTTGAGAAAAATCTTTATTATATATATTATGTTTAAAAGGTTTTAGTAATTTGATATGATAGGATCTAGATAATGTTTTATTACAATTTTTGTTCTTCTTTTCGAATCCTCTAATACTTTTGTCTTACTTCTGATAGTAATGTAGGGTGCGGGACTGAAAAATAAAACTTATCTTGCATTTTTTTTTTAAAATAAGTTTGCTTAAAAGTTTTTAGTGGTGTGGCGAATGAACTCAAGAAAATATTTTATTACCGTTTTTTCTGAAGTTGTTCGAGATCATTATCATCGTCATCCAAAATCAAATAAATAATTAAAATAACTCAAAACTAGCGTGTAATAAGATATTACACTCCATACATGATTACCTTCCCGAAATTTCAGCCCGAAAAAGACGTTTAATACTTATGAAAAATAAAAGAAAACAAATAAGCTGCACGTCTAGCTGTGTAAAAAAAGGATTTTAATTTCATAGTTGTAGCAAATTAGAAATGTAGTATATTAGAGATTATTTTTTTTAGCATAAACGCATAGAGAAAAGTGTGTTGTATTTAAAAGAATAATAGGGTTGAAGAGTGGAGTTACAGTGTGTTGGTTTAGCTTGTCGGTGCACATTTTAGAGCGCATATTAATACGGTTCTCCATTACCTGTACAATTTAGCACGAGGTTGTATTATTGATATTATGACAATCATCGGTTATCCCCAAAATTTTTCTTTTGTGTAAAAGATAGTAGTGTGTCGATCTTATCCGTGAATGAGTACACGTGTACATTCTAGAAAGAGTATTTGTGGTGCTTCACTCGTAAAGGACTAAGCTACCACCAATAGATATGTGTCAATTGATCGCCAGTTCAACACGTATAGATTCGGCTCGGAACAGAACACGCTGAAATTCTTAGTACGTAGAAGACCGGAAGAGCGTCGCTAGGCTGTACCAATAACGCTCCCTCCCTTGCTACTACGGCAAGTCAGACCTGTCATGATAGCATCAATCCCTCCTATGCATGTCCATATAATCTTAATCATTCCCTAAATGGGTAATATATGTATACATATTTTTTATAATACAATCAAAGACGGTTGGCCAGTCAACTACGATAGTATATAAGATGACTTTTTCCTCATTCGACAGAATGAAGTTTTTTATACCTACTGTAAATAAATGACACAGGGGTGGGACGGTCAAGGAATAGGGAGGGCGGTGTTCGTCTTGATTCACTGTCTTTATTTGTATTATTTCTTACAGGCGGGATTATTAACAATGGCGCACTCTGACCACCGTCGCGTACAGTTATTGGTGGCGTCACGTCACGAACTCGCCGTTTACAATTTTAGTTTATTACACAAGTCTTACTCGCGCGAACAGTTTATTTCGTTTACACATTTACGCGTCGGTAACGCAGGAACGGCTCGTCGGTAACGATCCGATACCGAAAGGTCGGCGGGCTTACACTGGTTCCGCCTAGGACGTTTCCAAGGGGCGCCTTCGCCTTCACTACGTCCCCGCGAGTCGAGATTGTCGTGCCGATGTTTTTCTTGACTTCGGAACTTCGAGCCGATTCAAATTCCCGCGCCTCGACGAATGCTGCGCGCGCACTGGGGAATTTCGAATTTGAATCACGCGCCAATCGGGGAGCGCGACTGCGCGTGCGCACTATCTATCGCGTCGTAGGCGCTGCGCGCGCCTTCCAGGCAAGATGGCGTGGCTTGCGCGTCAGCTGTCATGCGCCGCCGCCGCTCCTCTCCTTGCGCAGCTCGCCTCGCCTTCAGTTGCGCGGCGTCAGCTGCGGGGTGCACTTCGTGCTTGCTGCGGCGCTCGCTCTCTCAGGCTGCGGCGGCGTGTCAGCTGGATGGTGACGCCACTGATGACGTCACGTACTGCCACTCTGGCGGCTGGCGAGCGCGTTTTGACGTCAGCGGCGCTGCTCGGCGTCGCCAATATGGTGGGCGACGCGTATTCGCGTGGCGTCACTGCCACCCCCTCCTTGCAACTCGCGCTTTGCCCCGCTCCCTCAATGCGGCACTGCCTCGCGGTTCCTCGCGTCCACTCGCGTCCCCGTTGCTCTCCTCGTTTTTACCCACTGCGCAGCAGCGTCGCCTCGAATGCGTGCTGCTCGCTCAGCACTCCCTCGCGAGTTCTTGCACCTCACTCGGCCGCGGACCGTCTCGACTCGCGGTTCTGCCCTGAACGCACGTCCCTTCCACTTTTCTTGCTGCTCGTCGACCTTTTACGCGCCTAATATATTCGGAGAGGTTTAATTGTGAGTTCAAATTATTGCGAGCACGGCGTTTCTTCCTGGCTAGGGCTTGGAAGTAACTAACTCCCTTTTTTCTCGGCGTCGCTTTCCCCTCCCGGAAAATTCCTCACTTTCTCCTTTTCCGCCAATCCCTCGGCGCGTCTTCCTTCCGGAGCGGGGGAGGTACCCCCTCCTTCCGGGTTCGTTCGCTTTCCCGGGCCTTACTCACTCTCTACTCCCTCCTTTCACTCCCCCCCGGTGCTGACGCGCTGCGCTTTCGCCGTCTCCGCATCCTTTCGTTGGGAGTGTGCCCCCCCCGCCGCCCTTCCCCGCGGGGAAGGGGCCGGGAATTCGAGAGCACCCTCTCCTCCCGGTGACGTACGTTTGCTGCGCCAGGGAGTGTGCTCCCCCCCCACCCCCTCCCCGCGGGGAAGGGGCCGGGAATTCGGGAGCCTCCTCTCCTCCCCGCGACGTACGTTTGATGAGCCAGGGAGTGTGCTCCCCCCCCACCCCCTCCCCGCGGGGAAGGGGCCGGGAATTCGGGAGCCTCCTCTCCTCCCCGCGACGTACGTTTGATGAGCCGTGGGGCATGCTCTCCCCCCGTGCCACCCCTCGTCCTGTGGAAGGGCCGGGAATTCGAGAGCATGCTCGCCTCCCTGCGACGTACGTTTGATGAGCCAGGGAGTGTGCTCCCCCCCCACCCCTCGCCTGTGGGAGGGGCCGGGAATTCGGGAGCATCCTCTTCTCCCCGCGACGTACGTTTGATGAGTCGTGAGGCATGCTCTCCCCCCGCGCCACCCCTCGTCCTGTGGAAGGGCCGGGAATTCGAGAACATGCTCGCCTCCCTCGGTGTTCCTCGTCCGCCTGTAAAACACGAGACCGGCTTTCGCGCCGCCCGCCAGCACCGTTCAGCACGCCCCCCTTCCCGCAGTCCGTAACATCCTCCCCCCTACAAACCCTGTGTTTGTAAGTTAACTTCCTCCACTAAAGTCACCAGTTTGTGTACAGGCCTGACGTATTCCCCCCTCGCTGTTCTCACCCTCGCTACCCGCACCACCCCGTCGCTCGCTTCCATCACTGCCTCTACTCTCCCCGTCAACCACTGGTTTCTCGGTGCTTGATGGTCTATTACCATGACTACGTCCCCTTTCGCTACAGGTGGCTTTTCTTTCCACCACTTCTTCCGCGCGAGGAGCGTGGGTAGGTACTCTCTGAGCCACCGACGCCAGAACGCGTCCGACAGTCTTTGCGCGATCTCCCATTGGCGCCGCGGGTCAAACCCGCTCCCCTCCCGCGTGCGCGTTAAGATCTCCCCCGACGAGGTTCCTAACAGGAAGTGGTTGGGTGTCAGTGCCTCCGGGTCTCTAGGGTCCGGGGACACGTGCGTCAGCGGTCTGGAATTCACGGCGTGCTCGATTTCCGCCAACGCTGTAAGCAAAGTTTCTTCCCCGGTGACCTGGCCTTTGAGGACTATGCGTAGCGCCGTTTTCACCGACCTGATCAACCGCTCCCAGGCTCCCCCCATATGTGGCGCATCCGGAGGGTTGAACCGCCACTGTATTCTCTTCCCGCGCGCCGCCGCGGCTACCTTGTCGCGGTCTAGAGTTCCCACCTCTTCACCCAACTCCTTCGACGCCCCCTAGAAATTCGTGCCGTTGTCGCTGTACACGAACATCGGTGTTCCACGCCTCGCCGCCATCCGTTGCAGCGCCATGATTACCGACCCGGCACTGAGGTTACCCGCCAACTCCAGGTGAACCGCCCTGATCGTCAAGCACGTGAAAAGGACCCCCCACCTCTTTTCACGCCTACGTCCAACCTTCACGGTCATGGGGCCGAAATAGTCCACACCGCAGTGTGTGAACGGTCTTTGCCCGTGCGCGGTGCGACCCTCAGGCAGGGCTGCCATTATCGGCTCGTGTGGCTTCCCTCGCGCCTTTCGGCAAGGTCACGCATCGCATTGAGATGCGTTTTAGCCCGTTCCGCGCCCCTAATATGTGGTACCTCTGGCGTATTTCGTTGAGGACTGTCTCTGTACTCCCGTGATAGTACTTTTGGTGGTAACGCCGCAATATCCCTCTAGTTATCTCGTGCGTCGCGTCTAGGATTATCGGATTGTTGGTGAAGTGGTCGCTTTTCAGGCGCGTGATCCTCCCGTCTACGCGCATTATCCCCTTCGCGTCTAGGTATGGCGTCATCTGTCCGAGTCGACTCCCCCGCGGTACCCCGGTGTTTTTTACTAATCCGTCGAGTTCCCTCCCGAAGCACTCCTCTTGCACGACCCTGAACAGGTATTCTTCCTTCGGTCCGTCTTCCCCCTCCGCGGACTTCCCTAGCCGCGGCCCGGCCCAGACTTCGAACGCCCTCCTGACCTTTCCAGCCCAGGCCATCCACCCGGACCATCCCAGTGCCCTTATCGCGAGCGGCGCCTCCGTGTGCTTTACGAGGCATGCGTAGGCGGCTGCCGTCTCCTCGTCTCCCTCCGTTCCGCTTTCCCCTCGTTCCTGTCGTTCCCCTTCGCTCGGCCATTCTTCCCGGCGTTTCCTTAGAAATTCTGGGCCGACGAACCATCTGGATGACGGTTTCAGCGCGTCCTTGGCTTCCCTCGTCCCGTCGTCCGCTGGGTTTAGTGCCGTCGGTACCCAGTTCCATTCCTCCGCTCGCGTCAATCCCAATATCTCGCCTATTCGGTTGTTTATGAACACCGGCCTCTTTTTCGGCTTCGATCTTAGCCAACCCAGTACCACTGCCGAGTCAGACCAATAATAACGCCTGTCGATTCGTAAGTCCAACTCGGCCCCCACGTACTCCGATAACTTCGCCCCTATCAGTGCCGCTTGCAGCTCTAGTCTAGGAATGGTCACCGCCCTGAGCGGCGCCACTGGCGACTTCGACATGAGTAGCGACGTCGTCGGTTCCCCGCGTCCGTCCCATTCCCTCACGTACGCCACCGCTGTGTAAGCTACGCTGCTCGCGTCACAGAAGACGTGTAGCTCCCTGGTAACCCCTCGGTCCGGTCTCCTCGTCAACGCCCTCGGTAATCTGCACTCCTCTACCTCGCCCAGCCTCCCATTCCAATCGCGCCACGCCCGCCGTTCCTTTTCTCCTATTCGTTCGTCCCAACCGGTTCCCCTACGCCAGATGTTCTGCATGAGCAGCTTCGCTCCCAACGTGAAAGGGGCGAGCAGTCCCAGTGGGTCGTATACCGACATCACGACACTGAGGACTTGTCGCTTCGTCGGCACGTACCCTTCTCCTCTGAGCCTCTCGGGGATCCTCGCCATCCTCACGTTGAAGGTCAACTCGTCTGTTCGCGTGTCCCACTCCATGCCTAGAACGCGCTCGTTTCCACCCAGTCTCGTTTTTTCCGCCCCTTCTCCTGTCGTCACAGCCCCGATTTCGGTGGGCAGCGCCCCCGCCGCGTTAATAGCCCAGCCGTGCATCTTGAAGTTCCCGGCCCGGTTCACCTTAACCACCTCCCCGACGAGGTGTCGCATCTCCCTCTCGCTTGGCGCGCTGGCTAAATAGTCATCCATGTAGCTGTCGCGCACAATGCTGTGCGCGGCCTTTGGATAGTTAGCCTTGTGCCTTTCGGCGTTTTTATTCTTTACGTACATTGCGCTACATGGCGACGACTTGGCCCCGAATATAAGGCTATTCATTCTATAAACCCGCGGTTCCGACTCCCTGTCCCCTCCTCTCCATAGGAATCTCTGGGCACCTCTATCCTCCTCCCTCACCCGAACGCGTAGGAACATGTCGGTTATGTCCCCTTTGCACGCTACGGCGTACCGACGGAATCTCATTATTACCCCCGGGAGGGATTCTAATAGGTCCGGCCCGGCTTCCAATTGATCGTTTAGGCTGACCCCCGAGGTCTTCACGGCCGCGTCAAACACGAGTCTTATCCGGCCCGGTTTGTTGGGGTTTGTTATTCCGAAATGAGGCAAGTACCACGATCTTCCCCTTCCCGCCGGATCGGGGTCCCTCGTCGCGTACTCCTCCTCTATTAGGCGCCGCATCTCACGACAGTACAGCCTTCCGTAGGCCGGGTCCCGGTCCATGCGTCGCTCCAGGCTTAACAGCCGGCTATGCGCGGTCGCGGCATCCTCCTCTCCTCCCCGCGACGTACGTTTGATGAGCCGTGGGGCATGCTCTCCCCCCGCGCCACCCCTCGTCCTATGGAAGGGCCGGGAATTCGAGAGCATGCTCGCCTCCCTGCGACGTACGTTTGATGAGCCAGGGAGTGTGCTCCCCCCCCACCCCTCGCCTGTGGGAGGGGCCGGGAATTCGGGAGCATCCTCTTCTCCCCGCGACGTACGTTTGATGAGTCGTGAGGCATGCTCTCCCCCCGCGCCACCCCTCGTCCTGTGGAAGGGCCGGGAATTCGAGAACATGCTCGCCTCCCTCGGTGTTCCTCGTCCGCCTGTAAAACACGAGACCGGCTTTCGCGCCGCCCGCCAGCACCGTTCAGCACGCCCCCCTTCCCGCAGTCCGTAACACCTACATTAAATTACCTCACAATAAAAACAACATTTAACTAAAGTGCTAATTTACATTAATTGACACCTCTATTCCTTTACCTATCCTATATCTATTTTTACTAATATTAAATATTGCAATAGGAGTCTTTCTATGCTTCACATTTCATATAGTCTATAATATTTATATTATCATTAAATTTATAATGTGCATTCGAATAGTATAATTTATAATTTATTTGGGCCTCATATTAGATTTTATTAAAAAAAAGAAAATTAAATATTTACGTATGCTTTATATATATTCGAACTGAAAGCTGTAGTGATGTTCTTGGATTTATATTATCTATTTTTATGTTTAAATTAAAATTTTACATGATTCATATTTCACATTGTGATTTTATAAATTTTTCATTGCACTTTTTTAATAAAGAAATAGATTTTAAAATAAATAACGTAATATTTTTTGTTTTTAATTGCTATCATAATAAATTAAAAACAGATACTTAAGACTGATACTATTTAATACTACTGCGCATGTTTTAGTAAGCTCATATTGTATTAACTGTAGTACAGTATCTAGTACAAACAATTCGTCGACACTACAGAGACTAGGGTATGATGCTTCTTATTTAGTAATTTGGATTTGTTAGTAATTGTGGTAAAATCATGGTTGGTAAAATAAATTTTTTAAATGTATCATACATTTATTTAATTAATGCTTATCTTCTGTAAATTTCAATAATTATAATATAATGTAAGATTTGGTATCGATATTTTTTTCATATATATAAAAAAATTTTATTTTTAATGTATTTTGATAATATTTATTATTCATAAAATTTAAAAAAATTTTATCTTAGACGAATGTAAATAATTGTTTTTAATTTGAAAAAATATTTTTAGGGTATACTAATATGCTATTACATATTTGTTTTTCATATTTAATGAACTAAATGTAATAATGTTTTGTAATATATATTTTTTAATTCTAATTATATTAATTTTCAGCAAATTTTTTTCACATAAAATTACCAATAAATCTGTTTTCCTATTTAAAGATGCCTCTTAATATGAAAGATGAATCAGAAGCAGAAGGAGATGAACTGTCACATATTAGTAATGATAGTAATGCTACTTCATCTTCTTCTGAAAGTAGTGAAGAAAATAGTGATAGTGATGATTCTTCAGAAATGGATGAAGTTGAATGTGAACAACGTAGGATTGAATGCTTAGATAATTTAGTAGATTTAGAAAGACAATTTTATCTGCTCAGAGAAAAGTGCGTAATTTTAAAAATTATATAAATAAGATTATATCTTTAATAATTTTAAAAATCTGTGTTAGATCACAAATTAATTATTTTTACTTTTAGTTTTGAAATATAATTTATAACCGTATAAATTAATATTTGTAACTATATTTAATAAAGTTGAAATCAAATAATATTTAATTTAATTTATAGGATATACGAAGAAAAAATTTCTCAAATAGAAAAAAATTTAATTGAAATAAAAGCTGAAAAGTCTGAAGATTATTTAAAACATTTGGAGCATTTAAAAGAAATTATGAAAACTAAAGAAGCTGTGGCTGATATTTTAAAAAAATACAGACTTGACAATATAAGTAATTTATTTTTATCAGAAGAATTAGCTGCAGCTCAAAATTTGGATAGTGAAAAAGAACTTTTATGGGATGATATACAAGGAGATCTTCAAGAAAAAATTCGTCGATTAGAAGAGGATAGAAATAATAGTGATATTCATACAGATTTATGGTTATATTCTAATGGTAGAAGAAGAAAAAGTCGGTCTCAAAGAAGAAGAGCTGTAGCCGTTACTGGACCATATATTGTGTACATGTTAAATGATACTGAAATTTTAGAAGACTGGGCTCTTATTAAAAAAAGTTTAACTGCATTCAAAACAGAAATACTTTAATACAGTAAATAAAAGTGATTAAATTTCCAATAATATAAGTGAATTAAAAATATTTCTTGAGATTAAGGTAAAAATGCATTGATTATCATTATTTTAGAAATAAAATATTCTTATAAAAAGATTTTTAAAAGTTTAAATTTTACATTAAAATTGAATTATAGTATAAATAAAATTTAATCATTGTAATCATTTAATTACATTAATCCTTTAAAAAACAAGAGATGTTTTAAAATAATATTTATTAAACACATGGTATTGTAATTTTTTGTAAATAAATCACGTAAGAAATTAGTTTTTTTATAATTTCGATAACATCAAATAATTTCAATGTGATATAAAATAAAATCTTATCCATTTATAATTTATTTGTAGAATTATTGTAATTGTGTTTGTAAATATAGAATAAGATTGAAATTTTATTATTGTATTATTATTATTATTATTATTATTATTATTATTATTATATATAATAAAAAACAAAATCGCTAATAATGCCTTCAATGAAACGTTAGTTTTTTACGACGTGATAACATGTCACGAAATTAGTTTACTATCTAAAAAATGTTATTTCTATTCCATATTCCTTTCAAACTAGATAATTTATTAAATAAAGGTGATCCAATTAACAACATTAATAATATAACAAAATACATGACATTGAATATAAAAATGCATTAAATAAAGAATGTTGTTATAATGCTGATTAAAGAGCTATACAAGAATTGTTGTTAATAGCATTAAATATATATGATGTAACACAATTTGTCCATGCATCAAATGGATATTTTTTATTTAAAAAACCTGATAAAACTGATATTTTAAAAAGAAATTTAACACCACGCGAAACATGGTAATAACATTATTTACGTATTAAACTAATTTTGTAATCTGTTGAATTCAGAAAGGATATGTAAACATTAAAAAACTACCTATAAAATGTTCTATACCCACCACCATCAAAAAATGAATTTTAATCATCCTTTTAGTGATACATTCATTACACACACATATATATATATATAATTTTTTATTTATCTACTTATGTTACACATATATTTAGTATTATTTACTAATTTCATTCTCACAAAGATAACAAAAAAATTCAATCAATTTCTGTTCTTTTTAATTTTTAATGATTTTTAATACGTAATACTTAAAAGTGATAAATATTTTACATATCTTGCTTTTATTATTAAATTATTACATTTATTTTGATGTCAATCTTGTCTAATTTATAAACTGATATAATTCTGATTTTCACTCCAAGTATAAAATATTTAATTACATTCTTTCTTACTCCAATTTATAATTAAATATTTTTCTTATATAATATGATATACAGTTTGAAATTAGTAATGTATGGGTACAACTAAATTAAAAAATATTAAATTATCTTTGTATTATCAAGATATAAATATATATATAGTTATTTAAAGATTATTTAAAACATTAATAATTGATATCAACTACAATTTAAAAAAAATTTTTTTTTGATTTTATAGCTTTATTTTTATTATTTATCAAAATAGTAATTATTTTTTAAATATTTCAAATAAATATTAATATAAACATATTTATTGTTTTTTTATGCAAACCCAATGTAAAAAAAACTGATAAGAAGTTATGAGTATGAGTAAGATAACTAAGAGGTAACTATAAATTGAAATAAATAAATGTAAATAAATTTCATCACTTTAGATAAGCGTACTTTCAAAATAAATAATAAATTAGTTCATATTTAAGCTAATTCGATAATTAATGTAAATATATATATATATATTTTTTTAATTGTATTTTTATTGCGAATAAATAATTTTTATTTATACAAAGCGAATTAAGATTATAATTCACTTATTCTTTATTTATTTATATATAAATCAAATTATTATGAATATACATTTACCTTTAATAATTTTGTATAGTTTATTAGTCATATCTCTGTATGTATATAATTGCATAATGTGCTTGCTGTATTTTTACAATGCGTTTTTTTTACATTATTTGTTATAATCTTGTTTATTATTGTTTAATATTGTTAACCATAATACATATTTTTTAACACTATTTTAAAAATATTGATATAAATACAAAATAAAAAAAATAATAGTTTACTATAAAATTCATTGTAATGCTTTTTTTAAAACTTAAAAATAATTGGAAATATTAGAAAATTTTATTTAATTTATTTTTTATTAATATAATTATTAATTATAATATAAAGGTTAAAAGAAATTTTATAAATTATGTTAAATAATTGTAAAAATTACAAATTGATAATATAATTATTGTTCAAATATTCTATTTATAAAATTATTAGTTTCTTTAAAAATCTCAGACAATATTAATATCTAAGAATATTAAATATTGGAAAATAAAGAGAATGAGTGAGAAAAAATGTATATTAAAGGCAAAGTTTACAACTACATATATATTTCATGTCACTTATATAAAAATATATATAATTCAAGGGATCACAGATTTACTATGTACATGTACAATAATCTCTTCTTTAGATTTAAACTCATTCATTCTATCCCTCTCACTTTTTAACGAAATCTATTTAATTTTTCGGTGTTTATTTATTTTGATATTTATGCATTATTATACAATTCAATTATCCGAGGATTCGCTACTACTAGGTATGGGTAGCAATACTCGTTTTCTATAATTACGTCTTGCTAAATCTACTTTCTTTTTGAACCATTCAAGGTTTTTAATTGTTCTTTCACGATCCGAACTGTCAGCCCTACTTCTTGTTGCTGAAGTATTACTTGTTTTCGTTATCGAAACGCCAGAAGTAACGTCACTATCAGATACAGTTGAATGTTTATAATCCTTTGTTAGTGTTATAGATTTTTTATTGTTAACATGATTATGTAACATATTTCGTTCCTTTTTCTTGCTCTTATGATAATTATAAATATCTGTATTATTTATCTTTTGAAATTTATTCTTGAAAGGATTATCATGTTGTGTATAAGGAGTTGGTGAGGTAATGGTTTTATTCTTGGTATACGAGATTTTTTTATTATAGAGGTCTTTATTTGAGCTTTCCGAGTACGTTTTTATATTTCGACCTTTATTTGTATAATTATTGATAATTGTTACATCATTGTCTTCAGAACTGCTGCTACTGGGACGTCTTCTTTGTGACTTAATAATTGATGACGTGGCTAAAAAATGAGAGCAACGAGATGATATACCGCTGCTTGTACTTGGTTGTGTTGTATCAACTGGTTGCTGTGAATTGAAAAAATATTTATTTTTTAATAATAATTCAACTATTAGATCCAGTTTTAAATTTAAAGTTTTAAAATATTATAAAATAAAATATTACTAATTAAAATATTATAAATATTATAAAATAAAATATTATTATTAATTAAAATATTATAAATATTAATATTAATGACATTGAGTGCGGATTTTGGGTGAGCTATAGTTCTTTTTTGTTTTTATTTTACAAGTTGTATTACGCGGTCGCAGAAATTTTAAATAGATCACACTCTCGACCTGAGTTTTTGAAAGCTGAAAAAGTTTTCCTTCACGTATTCTCAGTGTAGGACACATTTTAATTTTCTTCCTTAGACGAAGATTTTCTCGAGATTCTTTTTTTTAGTTTTACTAAGATTTTTACAGCCTCGAAATTGGATATTTTTATTTTCTGTAGGTCTGGCTATCGTCCTTAATTTTTCTATCAAAAAAACACGCTTTTGGAAAGAGTATTTTTCCGGACGGAAAAGATCATGAGTATATGTATGGCTACGACTCTTTTTTTGGATTTCAGGTGCATTAGCTCTTGTCAGGCGAGCGAGCTCGCATAGTAAACACAACACGCGCGCACGTGCGACTTTTTTGTTTTCTTTGTTCATTATCCTTTTGAAAGCCTTAAATTTCTAAGGAAAAAAAATCTTGATAATATGTATAGCTGACAAATCTTTTTTGGCTTAACAAATTTTGAGTTTTCTTTCGTAATCATTCGCTTTCTAATTTTTATTCATTCATAAATTTATTCGAGTTCATTTGCGATATTTGTATTCGCTCGGGCCATCACATTGGTCTGCAGTGACTCTTATTTATTATTTATACTATTTAAATTTTCATGTACTAATTTTAATCCTTAATTCATAAATTTCCTGAGATTTTTACTACCACTACCACTGCTACTACCACTGCTACTACCACTACCACTACCACTACTGCTACCACTACTGCTACCACACCACTACCACTACCACTACCACTACTACCACTGCTACTACCACTGCTACTGCTACTGCTACCACTACCACTACCACTACCACTACTGCTACTGCTACTGCTACTGCTACCACTACTACTACTGCTACTGCTACTGCTACCACTACTGCTACCATTACTGCTACCATTGCTACCACTACTGCTACTGCTACTGCTACCACTACTGCTACCACTACCACTACCACTACCACTACCACTGCTACTGCTACTGCTACTGCTACTGCTACTGCTACTATAAAATCTATCCGTAATAATTACAATACTTATTACCGCTGTAAACAAAATGTTTGTACAAATTAATATAATTTTTATGACAAGTAAAAAATAATATCAATTTTAAGGAAAATGTATCTTATTTTTGTTATTTTAACATGTTTTCCTAAATATATTTTAATATAATATTCGCAATATCTAATCTATCTTTTGCTTTGCTTAAAAAATTAGAAATTTACTATAAAATTTAAAAAAATGTGTTAGTATTTTAAAATAAAATAAGTTGAAATTTCATTCCAATAAACTGATTTCAGAATTAAGTATCTCTAAACAAATATTGTTTAAAGTTTTTAATTTTTTTATAATTATTACAAATTTTTATAAATTTTATTAAAATACATATAAAAATTTGTATTTATCATTAATTAAATAATTACTCACATAAATATTTATGTATTCTTCTGTTTCATCAGTTTGTTGATTGTCAGTGTTTCCTTTGGTACTGCAATGTTTTTTTCGCGTCCTATTCCTTATAGCTGAAAGCCGACTACTATGATTTCTTTTTATAGTCTTTAATTTCGAACTGATTCTACTTGCTTCGTTTTTGTTATCAAATTTATTGTCTTCTGTTTCACCTATCGAACCGGATCCGGTATCTTGTATGAGTATTGCTGCAGACGACGTTATCGACTTTTTAGATGCATTCGTTATCGCAGTAGTTACAAGCGTTGTGGATAGTGGCGTTTTTATTGTGCTATTCATTAATTGTGAGCCAGCTTCTACGGAAGCTAAACGCATAAGTTTTTCACGTCTATTAGCAATAAGACGAGTTATACGATTAGGTGATTCAAGTGGTCTTTCAGATCCAGTTGAGGAAGCAAGAGAATTAAATGTTGATGTAATAAAGCGATGCATCAATTGATTTTCTGATACTGTTGAGTCTAGGACAGCAGAATAACAGTTATAAATTCTAAGAATATTAAAAATCTAAAATTATTATCGATGTAAAACTTTGTCAAAATTTTAAATTATATTATTTATATTTTAATCAATTACAAATACTTATAAATTATTTACTAAAATTACCAAATATTTTGTACAAACACTTTATAATTATGTAGTAATATTTTATACATACTCAAATATTTTATACATAATTTATGTTAAAATTAATGTACAAATTAAAAACATTATTTTTCAATAAAAATATTTTACAACAAATATATTTGACATAATAAATAAAACTTACAATCTATTACTTTTTTTAAAACCATTTCAAATACAAATAATTCTAGATCAATAATATATTTGATTTTTAAAAATGTATATTATTTGAAATGCAATTAAAATTTTAGTGATTTATGATGTATTGTTTTATGATATGTGATGTTTATGATGTACCTTCTGAATCTGTTGCATTATTATGATCTGTAGCATTATTATTTTCAGGATCACTTGGACTCTGTGGTGTCGGCACATCCTCTGAACTCCAACTTTCTATTTCTCTTTGAACAAGAGAATCAAAAAAGGCCATCATTCTTTGATCTTCATCTGTTGATTGATGGCTATAATCGTGAGTCATAAATTGTCCACTTCTTAAAACTAATCCAATATATTCATCATGCGTATATACTCTACGTTGTTTCTCTTCCTTATCGTCATCTCTCTAAAATATACAAATTTAATAAAATCATTTGTTTTTTAATTATATTTAAACTCATATTTTTGAATTTAATATAGAAACATAAAAACAGTTTATTTTTCATATATTTTTACCTTCAAGCCTCCTAAGCATTTACGACTTAGAGGAAATGGTGACCATAATTTTATGATTTTTTCAACTCCTGATGAGGCAAGTACATAACTAGCTTGATTGTATCTAACTTGATTAACAATCGATCTATGACCACGTAGAATTATATGAGCTGAATCTACCCATTTAATATTATCATCTGAAGGTATTTTCCACATATATAAATTAAAATCATCGGAACCTATAACATTAATTAATCTTATGTATTAAAAAGCAATTTAATAGGTTATTTTAATTTTAATTCATTTATTTTTAACTATATACCTGATAATATATATTCATCATTATTCCCAGCAAAACAGCAAGATTTCATTGTACAACTGTTATAGTATCCTGGATGATCAAATTGGCATAAATGTGTTGCAGAATTGACAGCATATAAAACGGGAGGTAATCTTCTTCGAAGGGCAAGTAATATTGTACCTGCTTCATTAAATCTTACGTTCATACAGCTTTGTGCTGGTCCTTCAGAACCATATCTCAAAACAGGCCTAAATTTAAATTTCAGTGCATGATTTTATTAAATTTACATAATTGATTTATATCTTTAATGTTGAATAGGAAAACATTAAAAGCTGATAATATTTATATTTTTATATAAGAAAAATTAATAACTTTTTTTAAATCTCTAAATAATTGTATTATTTTCTTACTTTAATGGTTTCCGTATGTCCCACATACTAACTCCTTCTTTTGCATTAGCAGTGACTAGCATTACTGGATCAACTGGATTGAACATTACTGAATGAAAGGAGTTTTTATGTTGTGCTAAACAAAAGAATGATTCACTAGAACTAGCAGAACCTCTAATATCATAAATAAGAACTCGACCATCATCACAGGCGCTTGAAAATACATTGTCATTATAAGGATGAACTGATAAACCATATACTGGTTTTTCGTGTCGAAAAAAATTCAAAACATCGGTTCTGCAAATGATAAATTAAATTTAATGATTAACTTTAATTTGAATATTTGTAAAAGTACATAATATTAATTTATTTATAACTTTTTTTATTTAAGATTGTTGTAAAAAATAGAAAATATTAAATATCAAATGTATAAAACTTAACACTAAAATTTGCATTATTATTTATGTTGCAAATTTAAATTATTTACTGAGAAGATAATAAATTAAATTATTTAATTGATAATTTAAAGAAACATTAATTTATCTTTAACCAAGAAAATATAATTTAACTTTTATTATATTGTTATAAAACATTTATTAAGTACATAAATATATCTACTTACGTCTGTAAATCATGAACAATTACTTGATCATCATTTCCAGCTGAAAATATTTTAGATTTGCTACTATTATATCCTAGGCAAAATATATTACTCATATGTTGAGCTTTCATTACTATTGGTTTCCCATGTTCCTGAATAGCTTTTTCTACATTCCATAAAAGAACTCTTTTATCATCTCCACCTATTAATATATATGTACATAATTAAAATTACATAAAGAAATAATCCAATAAAATATCAATCTTAATAGAATTACAAAAACTTAATAAATTTTGTTATAATATTTAATATTCATGATCTGCAATTATGCGTAAATAGGTGTTAATAGATATTTGAATATGTATAACTAAATTATTAAATTTTGATTTAATTCATTGCTTGTTTAAATCATATCACAGAACCATTATATTTATTATTAAAACATAAAAATTATTTATTAGATTAGATAAATTTAAACATATAGAAATACTTTTATATGCTTAAATATGGTTGATAAGATTGATAAGGTTGATCAGTTCTATTAAATAATATTCTTACATTCTGTGTATAGATACTTTAAATGTAGTTAATGTATTAAAAGATAATATTTAGATAATTTAAATTTTATGGTAAAAATATTTTTAAATAAATAAATATATTGTAATAGATTAATTATTTGATATTAATATATATTACTTCTTTACAAATATAAATACTTATATAGTTTCATGTAATTTGAATATCCATTATATATTAAAATATTCCAATACTATTATTTTTATTATAATAGATCTAATTTAAAACAGAATAAGTGTATACATAGAAAATTTAGTTAATTAAAAAATTTTTTTTTTTATATTTATAAGTTATCGTGTGTAATATGTTTAATATTTAATAATAATTTAATTGAAAATAAACAAATATATGTATTTTAAAGAATTTAATTCATAATATCAAAATATGTATAGAATACACTAGTTTGAGAATTATTAATAAGATTCTCAAAATCTTATTAATTAAATTGATAATAAATTTTTATTTAAATGGTTGTATAATTTATATTAATAAATTTATATCCTCTATGTTTTAACGTATATCATATTATTTTATATTATAATTTTATAACAATTAATATGAATATATAAACAAAATATTAATGACAAATTAGTATTAAACTATATATAAAATCGAAATAGCTGCTTCATAAATATAATTAAAATTAACAAACTTACCAGAAACAAGAAGATCTCCTTCCTTAGAAAACTCAATGGCATTAATACATCCATAATGAGAATAAAGATCTTTTCTAAATAAATTTTGTGCACTGAAGAACCTGGCATCTATAAGTTCCTTACAATAATTAATCCTGTCATTAATTTGTCTGTTTAAAATATAGCCCAATGGATTACAAAGACGGTTAGTGGAGTTAAATTTGGACATTTTATTTTATGTTTGATTGTCACTTTGATGATGTTTCTGATTATTATACAGCTTTTTTCTTTGTCTGCACAATAAGGACAACACGATCGCCAGCGATCTGCCGTCAAAATCGTCGCCGCTTCCTTCCTGATACTGCTGTTTCCCATTTAATGATAAAAATTTGCTCTGCCACTTATTTCTTATAAATATGCATTGATGAAGCTAAAAGCTGCATTTTATATACAATAAAATATGTCTATCTCTCTCTCTTTCTTTCTCTTCATTTCTTCTAACAAGTTTTTATTTTCGATTCATTGCAATGTAAATTGTTCATCATTTTTATATAAAAAAAATTTTCTATCGTATATTGCAATACTGAGTTCTATATTTGCTAACGTTATTTACTTTATCTTATTTCTTTTTTAAAATATTTTTTATAATAAAATTATAATTAAATGGTTAGAATTTTGCTATGTGAAGAAAAAAGAGAGAAATTATATATAAATAGCTTTAATCATTGCTAGCTTCGATTACTTTGATCAGCTGATCGAAGTGTTCAGTAATTTTCAACAATGCAATATCTAATTATTGAAATTTAAAATTAGTTAAAAATTTACCTTTATACATCCTACCAGTACAGTTGTCTAAATACTTTGTTAATATAATAAAGTCGCGTATTTTACTAACGAAATTAATTACTTCATAAATTTACATAATACATTTAATGTTTGCGTTAAGCTTAGTAAAATATATTTTTTATAAGTATTTTTATGCACATCTCAACAAAATTATATGTTCAATTAAAAATATTAATTTACTTTGTTACTATAACTTTATTCATTTTAATAAACTATAGCAATTGAAAATAATTTAAAATGTGCAATATATTTATATTGTTTTACAAAATCTATTGTTGATAATGAAGTAGTATTTTATATCATAAAGTTTTTTTATAAAAATAAATATATTGTTAAAAACTATACTCTTATTATATACATACAATATGCATTACTGTTTAGCTTCAATTTAACTATTTAATCAGAGTAACGAATGAACTTTTATATCTTGTTTATAGAAAATATATTACAATACGTTTATACATATTTAACAATAATATATAAAATGCAATAAAAAAAAACTAAATTAAATACGTCATATTTGTTCAATGTGTCGATGATGATTATATAGAGATGATAAACGCGACTCTAACCGGAAAAAAAAATAACTAAAAATTTTTATATTTTATATAAATGGAAGTAAATAATTTTTACATAATACTGTATATTTCTAGTTTACACTAATTACAAATCTAAGCGATTGCTTATAATCAATATTATTTTTACAATACAATCTAATAAATTAAAGTTGTAAATAATTAATAGGCTCGTCAATATTATGTATACTAACATTTAATTATTAATAAGATCTTTAATTAAAAATGTATATATAATAAACTGTATAAATTAATTTTAATATTATAGAAAATTATTCAAATTATTTTGAAAAATATGAATTTCAATTATATTCTAATACTTTTGAAATTATATGAACAATATGAATATGAACCTTTAAAATTTATTTCATTAACTATAAATAAAGATACTTTTCAATTATTTTGATATTTTTAATTTTAAAATATCTTAATATGAAAACTAAAAATTTTTACTTTATAAATGTTGAATGAACTTAAAAACAAAAATGAAAAAAATTATTTAAATAATTGACCACCATTTATTGCTTCTAATATTATAATAAAGAATACTGTAATTATAATAGCAATACTAGATTTATCGTGAATGTTTTATTAATTATATGAAAATGTTACTGTAATTAATAGCAATTTTTCCTATTTTTATTTATAATATTCATTGTTTCAGAGAAGGGCATTTAAACAGTATTTTATTAATAGTTATGCTTATGTGTAAAATTTGTATAACAAAATAAATTGTCATATCTATAGAAAATTCATCATTTATTTTGTCAGATACCTTAAGATTATTTCGCTTACGCAGATCAAAGTATAAGAATTATATAAAACTTTAATTTCGATTACACAACTCCATTAAATGTTTCAAATTTATACTTAGAAACGGAAATAATTGTTTTCTTTTTGCCTACAAATTAAGTTCAAATTTATTATTATGTCAGTTAATTGAAACTATTTGATTCTATCTATAATTTGTTTATATATTTTATGTTTTTAATTCATTATTACTTTAGTTATATTAGTCGTCAAGTTATCCCAAAATACTTTGTGAATATAGTTATTTTTGTTAACATTACTTATTTAAAATTTAATTAGCAACGCCATCATCAGTCTTATATTTTCAAATGTTGATCTAGGGTTTCAAAATCTAATTATTTACTCATTATTTTTATGTGAAAATTTAAAAGTACGAAATACTGACAACACATAAAATGTGGATAGTTTTCTTCAAACAAATAATAATAAAACTTTTGTAATGATTCACTTCAATTGATTTATCTATTATTTTTTGAAATATGATAATATTATTCATAAAAGAAAATTTTAGATATACCTCTTGTTACGTTTACAATTTTGTTATTTCAATCAAATTTTTCAAATCATTTAATATTATTATTTAAATTTATTATTTAATATAGAATAAATTCATAATATGACAAATTTTGTTTGTTTTACATATATTTTTAAAAATATTGTGTACATTGATGTTTTTTTATATTTAATAATGGTCTATTTATATAATTATTATTCCTTATTAAAAGTGCTTTTATACTATTTGTAAACGGTATATTTTAATTTTGAATATTTAAGCTATCATTACAAATAATTGCAGGTTATTACATTTATATAAATTAATTTTTAAGATTTTCATAAATATTGTTTTATTCATTATTTTTAATTAATTGTAATATTTTTAAATAATAAATTGTCTTAGTTGGATTTAAAATAATAATTATGTTGTATACAAATTATAATAATATAAAAAGTTTTATGTAAGTATTAGAAACAAATAATCGAACCTATTTCTGTGATTTAAAAAGTATTTCAAAAATGAAATAAGTTAATATTGGCATATAAGTTGATTATGTACGTATACAATAATAAATCGAATATACATTTACGTAGTAGTGCAGAAGAAGAAGAAAAAAAAATTTATATAGTATATAATACTAGTATGGTATTTATATATGGTTTGTTAAAATAGAGCAAGTATAAATTGAATTTTTTATTAGTTATTATTTATAATCGTATTGTTAAGGATATTTTTTAAATCACTTACAAATTTTTTTAAAAATAATTTCTTAATAACTCCGCTAGATGGTGTTTTTAATTTCAGAAATACATTGTTCATATCTCTTCTAAAATTTACTTTAAATTTTAATACAACTAGAATGAATAATTATGTCGATAAGTTCAAATAAAATTTAGTATTAAATTAATTTTTATTTTTACGAATTAATTTACTATTTAATAATGTCGATTGAAATAGAATCCGCTGAGTAAGTTATTTTATTATCTGTTAAATATTTATAAAAATAATATATTGAAACCTGTACAGAATAATGTTATTTAGCGATTTAATTGTATTTTGAATTTATTTATATATTTTATTACATATTAATTCATGAATTATTTTAAAAATTACTTTTTAAAAAAATAATTAATTTTTTTTAGTTACTATACTATATATATGTATTTTTATATAAAAATTTATTTTTAAGATTTTTTAATTATTACTATATTTTGAATTTAGTGTTATTCGCCTAATTCAACAATATTTAAAGGAGTCCAATCTTGTCAAAACATTACAAATTTTACAGGTAACACAAATTGTTCATATTTAATTGAAATTTATTAAATTTGAACAAAATATAATTTTAGGATGAAACAGGAGTATCTTTAAATACAGTTGATAGTGTAGATGGTTTTGTAGCAGATATAAATAATGGTCATTGGGATACAGTACTTAAGGCAATACAATCTCTCAAACTTCCTGATAAAAAATTAATTGATTTGTATGAACAGGTATTAAAATAAATACTTAAAACTTTTGTTATTCTTCAAATAACAAATTTATTATTAAACAATTATTTATTACATCTTACAAAGGTTGTTTTAGAATTAATTGAATTAAGAGAACTTGGAGCTGCTAGAAATTTATTGAGACAAACTGAAGCTATGATAATGATGAAGCAACAAGAACCAGAAAGGTATATTCATTTAGGTATGTAAAATATAATTACAATAATATTAATAATGTAAATTATCTTGTAGAAATTTAATTAATGATTACAAAAAAATATAAATTGTAATTTTAAAAATTTTAATTGTTATGGTTAAGGCATTATTTTTTTTTATAGAAAATCTTCTTGTCCGTTCGTATTTTGATCCTAGGGAAGCATATCCAGATGGAAGTACAAAAGAGAAAAGAAGAGCGTACATTGCAACATCTTTATCTGGAGAAGTTTCAGTTGTACCATCTAGTAGATTATTAGCATTATTGGGACAAGCATTAAAATGGCAGCAACATCAAGGACTTTTACCACCTGGTACTACTATAGACTTATTTAGAGGTAAAGCTGCTGTTCGTGATCAAGAAGATGAAAAATATCCAACACAATTATCAAAACAAATCAAATTTGGAACAAAGTCTCATGTTGAATGCGCTCGCTTTTCTCCAGATGGTCAATATTTAGTTACAGGATCTGTTGATGGTTTTATTGAAGTATGGAATTTTACCACAGGAAAAATTAGAAAAGATTTGAAATACCAAGCTCAAGATAATTTTATGATGATGGAACAGGCTGTTTTATCAATGTCATTTAGTCGTGATAGTGAAATGTTAGCTGGAGGTGCACAAGATGGGAAAATAAAAATTTGGAAAATACAAAATGGTCAATGTTTAAGAAGATTTGAAAAAGCTCATATCAAAGGTGTTACTTGTTTACAATTCAGTAGAGATAATGGCCAAGTTCTTTCAGCATCTTTTGATGCCACCATTAGGTATCAATTATTTATATTTTTTTATAAATATTTTAAAACTTGTATTAAGTAAAATTTTTAAATTTTATTAATTTTTTAACTACAATAATTTCAGAATTCATGGATTAAAATCTGGAAAAACATTAAAAGAATTTAGAGGACATTCTTCATATGTTAATGAAGTAATATTTTCTTCTGATGCTCACAACATCATTAGGTTTGTATCAATTTTGATGTATAAATATTTAAATTTCATTTTATTGAATTATTGAAATAATATAATTAGTAATTAATTAAATGACATTTTATTAATACAAATTATTAAATTGGAACTATTGTATGAACTATTATATTTCATATATTTTATAAATTATATAATAATTGTATTACAAAAATTACATTAAAAAAATATTTATTTAAATTATTTTTTAATGTAGGTTGGGTCAATATCTGTTTCACTTTTACATCTACTTTTTTGTGTTCTAATGTATAATTATTATAATGATGTAGATCATGCAATTAAATAATTTCAGTATCAGCAGAAAATCTTTTATGAATATGTATATTCTTTGGATTCATAATTATACTATACTATCTAAATAATTTAAAACTATATTTCAGTGCATCCTCGGATGGAACAGTGAAAATTTGGAGCTTAAAGACTACGGAATGTATTGGTACATATAAATCATTAGGAGCTGCTGATCTAACTGTAAACAGTATACATTCTTTACCAAAGAATCCTGAACATTTTGTAGTTTGTAACCGTTCTAATACAGTTGTAATTATGAATATGCAAGGTCAAATTGTTAGATCGTTTTCAAGTGGTAAGCGTGAAGGTGGTGACTTCGTTTGTGCTGTTGTATCGCCTAAAGGAGAATACATCTATTGTGTTGGTGAAGATTTTGTATTATATTGTTTTTCCACTACATCTGGAAAATTAGAAAGAACGTTAAATGTATAAATATTAAATTTAGTTTATTGTAACTAAATCAAATATCTATTTTAATATTAATGTTTATTTTACTATTTAGATCCATGAAAAAGATGTTATTGGTCTTGCACATCATCCTCATCAGAATTTGCTGTGCTCGTACAGTGAAGATGGTCTTGTAAAACTGTGGAAACCTTAATTTAAATATGATAACTTGATGTATTAAATAGTTTTATATGGAACTGAAAAATATAGTTTTAATTTATTTTTATTCTAAATATTGTATGTAAATTGTGAATAAATTTTTAATATTTAATTACAATTAAAATAGTAAACAATTATTAATTGAATAAAGTTGATCACTAATATCATAACTTTTTTTATTTATATTTAAATATATGTATTTAAAAAATTATGTTAAACAATTTTTTTAAATATATCTTTTAGAATAAATAGAATTGAATATATTTTAAGTCATTTAGAATGAATTTTTTTTATTAATTTTTAAATTCATATTTAGCTGTTGATATAAAGAAAAATAAAATAAAGGTTTTTATTTCATTAATCAGTAATTTATTTGTATTTTTATTTACTACTTGTTATTGTTTCTTGATTTATTCATCATTAATTTATAAAACCTTTAATATTTATCTCGTGCAAGACATATATTATTCATTATTATTTAGGAATAAATAATATTTGAAATTGAGACTTATGTGAAATAATAAGATAAAATATTTAAAATTAAATTACTTAAATTTTAAAATAATTAAATTAATTCCAATAATTTATTTATTGTATAAAGTATTGTGATTTTGGATACAATTTGGCACAATTTATAATATCCTTTGGATACATATGGTTTCTGAAAATCAATTAAAATTGTATTAAATAATATAATTTTGTATGACAATATTGTTATTTATAAAGAAATATTATTAATTGAAAAATATTTATTATTATTTATTTAAATAACTTATAGTCGCAATATGAAATAAATTTATTTATACTATTAAAAATTAAGAATTAATATCATCTTTAACATTTATCATTAAACGAAAAAAAATTTATTAATATTATTAAGGCAAAATATATACAGTACATTAGGCATTATTGGCTATACTGATATATATCATTGTTGGCTATACTGGTAAATATTAATTGGCGTCTACTCCTGTTTTCCTCATTGCAAATAGTTTTATCATTTATTTCGAACAAGTATATATTATATAACAAATATAAAAATATATATTCGAGATATCTTTTAAGGTATTTTATATTTAAAAATTTAATAAATAAATTAAAATTGTATCGTTTATAATTTTCTTTCATTTATACTTTATAAAAAATTCTAAAGAAAAAATAATAAAAAAGAGTATTTTATTTTATTTATTATATTTTATTATTAAGTGTACGACTATATTTTTTTAAAAATATTAAATATAATATTTTATTTTATTATTAAATGAAAAATTTATATTATTTCATGACCTTGATTAGGTAAGGTAACCGATCGAATTGTGGATTATACAATTCTAGATATTTCTACGAGATTGTATAGTCGTTTAATTTGAACATTTTTTTTACGATTATAAATTACATATTATCCTTAATGGAATTTTAAGGAACTAGTCATATTACTAATTTTATTTTGTCTGTTTATAATTTACTACAAACAATTTCGAAAATAATATTTCATAGAAAAATTATTTTTGTTATTAATAATATTTTCATCCAAATAATTAAATAAATAAAATTTAGAATATAAACTTATATCATAAGTTTATATCGATGTAATTTTCACCTTTTTACAGAAATAAATAAAAATGCCAGTTCCGTCTTTGCAAAAACCAGCTCCAGCATTCAAAGGAACTGCTGTTGTTAATGGGCAATTTCAAGAAATCTCACTTTCTGATTATAAGGGCAAATACGTTGTAATTTTCTTCTATCCTCTTGATTTGTGAGTAATATCTATGTTTTTGAAAAGTTAATCAAACAATGTTAAAAATTGAATTAAAAATATGTTTTTCTTATGTTTCAGTACATTTGTG
The DNA here is from genome assembly GCA_018883505.1 of Ceratosolen fusciceps. Classification (NCBI taxonomy): domain Eukaryota; kingdom Metazoa; phylum Arthropoda; class Insecta; order Hymenoptera; family Agaonidae; genus Ceratosolen; species Ceratosolen fusciceps. Next base: position 38,984 of record RCIC01000069.1, on the reverse strand, counting down.
TGCCCAACAGAGATTATTGCTTTTTCAGACCGCATTAAGGAATTTCAAGCTCTTGAAGTTCAAGTAATAGCTGCATCTACTGATTCTCATTTTAGTCATCTGGCATGGATTAATACACCACGCAAACAAGGTGGTTTAGGTGAGTTGAAAATTCCACTCCTTGCTGATAAGAGTGGAAAAATTGCACGAGATTATGGTGTTCTTGATGAGGAAAGTGGTATTCCATTTCGTGGCCTTTTTATCATTGATGGTAAACAGAATTTGCGACAAGTAACTATAAATGATCTTCCTGTAGGAAGGTACAGTACTGCATTTATATTGACTTATTTTATTTAAAGAGAATTGTTTATTAATATAAAAATCATCATTACTTTAAAAATAAATCTATGTGCCTGAAAATTAATAAAAAATCTTATAAATTATAAGTTAATAGATCTCAAAAAAGAATCATTTAAATATATTAATAAAGATGCTTTAACATAAATTTTATTTCAGTATATTAATTTTAAATATTTTTTAGAGATGTTGATGAAACTTTACGATTATTACAAGCATTTAAATTTACTGATGAATATGGCGAAGTTTGTCCAGCTGGTTGGAAACCAGGAAAAAAAACAATGAAACCTGATCCAATTGGTTCCAAAGATTTTTTTAAAGATTCATAAACTAAATGAATGAATCAATATAAAAAGAATTTGAGTCCAAAATTACCATCAAACTATCATATATTTTCAAAATATCTTATAAAAATAGGGCCAAGTTTTATTTCTATGTATTTTTAATAAATACTTTTTTCTACAATTTTGAATTTTATTAGTTTTTAATTTGAATGATATTTCATGTTTTATGTTATAATAAATAGAGTTATAATTGTTGAGGCTTATATTGAATTGAAATACCAATTTTTTAATTGATTTGTAATAGAATTACGATTATATACTATACGTATAGTATTGCATGAATATTAAAAATTTAGGATTAATTTAAAAGTAATTGCTAAAAAATTTTACTATAAAATATTATACTTGATTATTTAAACATTTAAAAATGAAAATTTAAAACTTTTAGAATAAAATATATAACAATACAAAGTAGATTTACAGAGAGAATAAATTATCGTAAGGTTATGAATGCGCACGAATACTACCGACATAATGGAAGAACTTAAATCTGAGCTTATGCAAAAGTGATTTATTAGATTCTAGTAATTGATTACGGTTTTACAAAATAAACTTCTATGGCGAAATTTTTCTTAACTAATTAGATCTAATTAATGAATAGTTATTTTTTATAATAGCGATAGATGCTGCAATACCCATAATGTCGGGAACAAAGACAAATATATTGCAACATCATAAACAAAGTAATGCAAATTCGAGCAAAAATCATATTGTTTATTTCACCTGTTTTATTGTACAATCTAAATTCTGGTGCATATGTACAAGCGCACATGCGCTTACATATACAATTTCTATTATTTTTTTTATTAATTGAATTGGAATATTTTAAATATTAAAAGTGGATTTTTACAATATTTTATTTTTAACAGTTTCTTTTTATAAATATTATAATAGTAATACAAAAATTATAATATGCAAAGAATATTGTATATATTATAATATAAATGTAAAAACTAATATTATTTTTTTATGCGAGAATAACGTGATTAATGTAACAATACATAATCTGTTTCGTAAAAATATTTCTATAGTATTTAATCTGATACGAAAATTTATACTATACAGACGTGAATATCAAATATAAATATTATTTTATATTATATTATTAATAACAGTACCTTACGTTAAATTTTCTACGGTATACTTTATGAATTAAACGTAATTTCTACATTTTAAATCATCAAAACTAATTGACATAAAAAATTTATATTAAATGGCAAATTATAAATACAAATTATAAATTATATAAAATGGAATTATAAAAAAATTATTGTTTTATTATTACTGATAATCGTATTTTTAATTTAAATTAAAGAAATAAAATTTAATTCACGATATAAAAGTATAAATAATTTAATAATAATTTTTATTTAACTTTTATTTTTGTATTTTATTTTATAACAATATTATGATTGATATTTTATTCAAACGGATTAGGATTTGTAGCTTTTCGATTCTAAGCTCTCATATAAGCTTGATGTTTGCTAATATGAATATTTTTTAAAATGTTAATATCAATAGGTATTTGTAAAATATGAAGACAAAAAATAATTCATCAAATATAATTGATATATCAGATGTGATGAATGAATAAAAATGTACCGCGCTCATTTATAAATTTATATTAAATGTTGAAGCCTAGACTAAGGAGCAAATAATTCAAATTTTTTAAATTTGATTGTGTCTTAATTATTTTTATAAAGACATTTATTCGCTTTAATTATTTATTAGAAAAATATTTCACAAATTTATTTCAATTTTATTTTAAATATCTTGTCGAAAAGAATATCTTTTTGAAATTATGAAAATATTTCTATTGAAAACAATGAACATTTTAAAGTATTTATTTACGAATGAAATAAAATTTACAATTAGTCTAAATTTTTTTTAAAAAATATCTTATTTAATGAAATTGTATTTATATCAAAAATCTTTTTAAATTTTGAGAATGAATAAAATTATGATCTTGAAGTTCTGAAATTTAAGTTCTCAATGATATTTAATTGTTTGATTGGTAAATATATCAACGAATGGTGATAAAAGATATGTAAAAAAAGCGGTAAACCTATCACTTAATCGAACATGAGTTGGGTTATTAGTACAAGAATGATGTTGTCGATGGTGGGGTTTGAAATCCCATGCTTTTTGTTCCTATTCCTAATTTATGCGGATACAGATACTAGAGTATTTAATTCTACGATCTCTTCTACGATAATTTCCTCTGCACTTTTCTTAATAAACGTTTCATTGAAGTGTATGGGAGAAAATGCGCAAGGCGTTTATATTCGAAATTTACACTGAATGAACGCCAACGCACGTTAAAAAATTTTTAATATATAGAAATCTTAACATTATGATATATTTGTATTACAATTATTTTATATCTTTGGTACCACTGTGCTTTTCCGGGAGTTTTTAATAAAATCTTCGAAAAAAAATAAATAAATTGAATGATACTCATTTTTTTACTTAAAATTCATTTTGATTTAAAGAATTTAAAGAATAAAAGTTAGAATTTTTAATTTCAGTGAAATCCACAAAAGTGAAAAATATCGAATGATTATAAAATTTCAATTTCAGCTAAACACGTACGAGGCTCCGACTTAATTTTTTTAAATATTTTATGATATTTTAAAAGATTTATTTCCAGTCAAATAGTTATTTGTCATTATTGTCTTCGTTTACTGGTTTCATATACAGTGGATTTCATTTAACACCTATATTTGTTTTCTATAAAATAAAATCTCTTTATAGTGCATTAGTGCTTATCATTAAGTCATGGTGTACAACCGCCGTGTTATTTTTAAAACAATACATATGTTGTAATAATGTTTTATTATTTTCATTTATTACGATTGTATTTGGGGTGTTATCAAATTGTAATAATCTCAAACTTATTTCTAGATGATTAAAGATATTGTTAATTTAGGCGATATTTAATAATAAATAATAAAAAATAATTAATTATATAAATAGTTAATACATTAAATTTTCGTATGCATGCTTATTTCAAATATATTTGTATGTCAAATTTTTTATCTAAAATTCTATAAGTAGAATATTATATAATTATGTATTAGCATATTAATTAGAAAAATCATTTATAACTTTAATTATTTATTTATCGTGTACAAATTAAATTTAAACATAGTCGATAAACTATATATTCAAATTATCATTTTTCATTAAATACTATGAATATCAAATTTAAAAGAAGTGATATTTTAATTTCATTAACATGGAGATTATCTATATTAAAATTATCTGTAAGAATCGTTCCTTATAATAATAGCCAATACAATATTTTGAAATAACTAAAATTTCATTTGGCTTTAAAGAATAAAAAATTTGATATAATAAAAAGAAATTGAATAAATAAATATTTAATTTTAAAGTACTATTAAACTGATAAATAGTATTAAAAATATATATGTTGAAAGTTTTAATGAAATATTTAAATATATTGAAGCATGTTATATTTCTCTTATTTTAAAAGTTTATTTCTGTTTTTAAGAAAAAAAGGATTTCCAGATGAATCAATAAGTAAATAGTTAATTAAATAATAGAAATTTTTTAAAACATTTTTTAATAAGAAAGTTTTAAAAGAAACAAATAAATATTTCATGAACAATTTAATCAATATAATAATAGTATAATTTTAATTGCATTGTTTAACTAATTAATGTATTATTTAAAGTTTTTACTTCAACATTTATAGAAGATCTGAAAAATTACGTTTATCATTAAATTTCAATTATAATATCGATTAAATAATTGACATAGTAATCAAAATAAATGATTTTGACGCAGTTAAATTATTTATTAATTTTCGCAGTATCTCATAGTATTAACTACATATCTTTCGTAAAAATCGAATTTTAGAAAATTTGTGAAATTACGTTTTTAATACTTGGGTGTTTATTAATGCAAATTATCATCTTAATTAGGTTATTTCTTTTTATTCTCCCATATTGATATGTACTAACAATTAACATATTTAATATATATATATATATATATTTTATACATACATATACATTAAGAATAATCTCATAAATGTATAATCAGTAGTTAATACTTATAAAATAAATGTTTACATGACAGGAAGGATATCATTAAGTTTGTCGATTATTATAATATAACCGTCTCTACCAGATCTAGACCTAATTAACATAAATTATAAAGCATCGGCATTTCCATGTTCTAATTTTGTTTAAATTTTTATTGATACGCTGTATTTCAGAATTTGATATTATTACATTGCAGTTGCTAGTCGGTCGCATTCGCTTATATCTGAAACTATAAACATATATGTATATTAAGCATTAGATAATACTTATCCTATTTGAGCGTGCGTGAATGAGTTAGGCGATGCCTTGGATAGTCTATATACAAGGCATTTATAATGACTAGGAAGGAGTGCCCAGACGACCTAGGTATGTAATTCCGGCCTTCTGTATGCCAAGGTTGAAACGTATCCAGTTACGGACCTAATCTGAACGTACTATTATTGCGTTCAGTTGATACACCTTCAGTCCACTTACGGATCAAGCAATTGAAATGCATCGTTAAAGATAAGCACGTGCGATAACTTGTAGCCAACCTTTCATGTTAAAACATCATGTTGCGCTCCACTTTCTGGCTCTATAAGTCTAGACTATAAGTATCACGCAGACGGCAGACCTTATACAATTTCATACAATTAACTATTTATGTTTAACAGTTACGTCTAAATTTCACCCGGCCTCTTCGGGTTCAAGATAAACGAAAAGATATTCGGGTATGGAGGTAATATCACAATTACCACTTCCATTTATTTATTTTTTTATATCCATCATTTATTTATATATAATTGAGTGGTAATCTCGATAGTCTCGAATACGCTGGAAATAAAAGCCGAATAATATTATATATAAAAAGATTACAACATAAAAAATACCACTTTTTGAAAAGGTTTTATTACATTGGAATATATTATTTATTATTATTAAGTTCTAACTGAATTTTAGTAGATTGATAGCTTTTTAGAATACTATCGAAACATTAATGGACTTTATTATTTGAAAATTCAATACAATTTAATAACGAAGTCAGTTTACTACGAAAATAAAATAATTTTTGTATAGTAATCTATTAATGATAATTAAGTTTCATTAAAATTTTAGGATATATATATATAAATGTTGTACAAAACCTTCAGTTACATATCACCACATTGGAAAACTGCAGATTTTCCAATCATAATAAGAATGTCATACTTATTAAACATTTTGGGTTAAATAATAATAAGCGCTAGCACAAAAATGGTTTTGTCTGTCAGAAAAATGATGACCATAATTAATTTAAATACTATACGAATGGATACTTGATCACCATTAGATCAGATTTTCAATATTTAATATCATTGAATTTCTTATTAAATTTCTTAATATATTAATAAATAATTTCTTATTAAATCAGCAGCTTATTGTTTTTATGGTTATTATAGAAATAAGCTAATTGCAAGAAAATTTTAAATACAACACGTGTACAAGTTATAGAAAATATGTAAATGCAATTAACGTGATGGTTAATAATAATTAAGTAATAATTGGTAATTAATATTTTATAAAGATTGAATTGAATAGATATCGATTCAGTGTTGGATCTTTGTCCCTCCGTTCATCAAATAATATTAATCGTAAAAAATTACATACAAATACAAAAGCTACTACAACTCTGCTACGTACTACAATGCAAGCACCTCCATAATCAGGGTTTGATGATACGATTGTAGCTAGCAAGCCATTTGATGTTATATAATAACTACGATTGAATTATACTCTGCATAATAGTTCCCATTATATATTTTTTACACAGTACAGAATTGTTTAGTGAACCGGTATGTCTATCACTAGATGCATGTGCAAGATTATCCAACTGTTTTGCTGTACTATATTCCGTTTCAACATCTTGTTAAATTAGCTTACTCAATTGTGGAATCCATCGATCGCTCTCTAAATGAGTACAGAAAATATAGGAGACTACAAAGACACTACACCATTTTTTAATGAAAATTGCGGATGTGATTACATAAAACTGGAGATAACGTGCTATAATATCATGCAAGATATTGAATGAACAAACTTATAAAATTACCACATTCACTTATATGCGAATTTCGAGAGATTAAATAAACATATAACAGTATTTTAAAATATTAATATTTTATGTTAATGAATCCTTAATTCTAGTGAAAATTTAATATGTACGACACAAAGATTCTCGAAATATATAATCAGCAGCAATAAAAAACTTAACAGTTTTACTCTTCTTGTGTATATATTATATCTATATTATTAAGCTTACATTAAAAAATTGATTATCTATTACTTATTTGTAAAATCTATTTTCGTTAGGGTTAACTATACAGATAGTTTTTAAACATTTTAGAATTTGACGTGAGTTATACTAAGATCGTGTCTTATCTGCATCATTAATTTCAGAATTATATGTTCTAACTTAACTAGTACAAAATTTGACAACTTCGTATCGAATATAATTTACGCATGCGCAATTATAATAAAAAATTTTTATTTTTGACAAGAAATAATTATAAAAATTAAAAATAAATTTAATTAGAACTACACTTGTTTCTATAAAAATATCTGCCAAAGATTTGTATTCATAAAGTTATGAAATTAAAAAAGTGAATGACTATGAAATACATATTTATTTCTTTTAATGATCATACAACAGGTTCATTTTAAAAAAATTAAATTTCCGAAAGGTAAATTAAAAGATGCAGTGTTCTATATTAGTTTATAAAATATATCTTATAGGTTGACGCTACGACGTTTAATTATCTGCAGTTTTAAATATCAACGTGTATAAAGTTTGTATATTGAAGATTTCCTTCTAATTTTGTTTGAAAAGTAGTAATGCACTTATTTAATATTATAAGTAAATTTATACTTCGAAAAAATGTGTGAACAGAAATTCAAATATTTTATAAAAAAGGATACTAGGTACAATTTTATGTCCTATAATGGAATATATTTTTTTACTGTCTAAGCAAATTTACTTTTTTAATATTTTATACATTTCAATTATTATAAGTAGAGTCCATTTTGATTAACTTTTATTTTAATTTACTATTATTGTTTCTCTAATTAATGAATCGCTTACTGTTTTAGGTTAAGAATATTTTTTCTTTTATAAATTTATCTTTATATTTATAATATAAAAGAAAAAATATTTTATTTTAGTTGGCTTTTAAGTACATTAAAACAAAATATGTTCATAATATATATGTACTTTTTAAATTACATTAATTAAATGATTTTAACTTGAGTTAAATAGTAAATTTTTTTTATAATTATTAGCTAATGTTTTGCTTAACATTAATTCAACAATTTTAAATAATAACAATAAATAATATGCTTATATTATTTTTTTATTGTTTAATTTTATTATTAATTTATTTTTAATTAAAATAAAATTTGTTTTATAAGATTTTTATATTTAAGATATTGTATTAAATGTGTAATACAGTAAAAAAATATAATACACAATATAATGTGATAAGTGGCTATTATTTTATTTCATAATTTCATAAATTATACATTAAAAATTTTATAATATAAATTGTTTTTATTACTATAAAAGGAATATATTAAGATATAACTATATCTTAAGATAAAATCTAAAATTAATTATTATACTTTTGTTTACGTTTAGATAATCAATATTTTGCAAAGATGGAATTGAATGGAATTGGTATAGGTATCAATGTTGGTTCTTCACCCCCTCCTTCATCAAATAATGTCAATCCTAAAAAAAAACGACGTACAAATACAAATACTACTCAAGCAACGCAACGCACTACAACAATGCAAGATTTTGTACCACCCCCATTATCAGGATTTGGTGATACCGTTGTAGCTAGCAATCCATTTGATGATATGCCACAACCAGGATTGAATTCTACTATGCATAATAGTTCTCAGCAAATACATACTCATCATTCTCATCATCTAGGAAATTCACAAATGCGTGGAATAAATTCTTTGACAACTGGTAATATAAATGCTATGTTACCACATATGAGTAATGTAAATACTATGAATAGTTCAACTATTGGAAGTCACATGGGACACATAGGAACTTTACCAAATCCAAATCATTCATCAATTAATAATATGAACCCAATAAATAATATGCGATCCAATGTACAACAAGGTTCAATCAGTTCTATTAATAATCATATAAACATGAACCACATGATGAATTCTCAATTGAGTGGGTCTGCAATAAATAGTTCATTGAATGGATTAAATCATAGTTTAGGAAGTCCCATGAGTGGACCAATAGGTTCACCTATAAATAACATGAGCCCTAATCATATGGCTAGTAGCAGTTTAAATGTATCAGCATTGAATTCAACAAATAGTTCTCTTTCGCATAATGCACCTCAGACTCATTCAAATCATTTGAATAATATACGTACTGGTTTAAATAGACCACATAGTATGTCAATAGCAACTATAAATTCACCAGTACCAAATACTATGATAGGTAATAACCAAATGAATAACTTAAATATGATAAGATCTCAAATAACGAACATTCAAAATGTAAATTTAAATCAACGAAATCACATAGCACATTTGGGAAATTCTATGACCAATATTTCAAATAATTTAAGTGGAAAATCTCCTAGTCATGGAATTAATATTGGCAATACAATGCCTCAACTAGGATTACAAGGATCTTCATTAGGACCTAAGCCAATACCAGAATCAACTGGTAAAGTGTATCCACCAGATCAACCTATGGTATTTAATCATCAAAATCCAAATGCTCCACCAATTTCTCCATGTGGAGTTTGTCATAAAGAAGTACATGCTAATGATCAGGCTATTCTTTGTGAATCTGGATGTAATTTCTGGTTTCATAGACGATGTACAGGATTATCTGAAATTGCATATGATTTATTAATGCAAGAAGTTTGTGCTGAATGGGTTTGTGATAGATGTATGCAGTCAAAAAATGTATCTTTGGTAAAATTTAAACCTTAAAATATTTCAATTTAATGTTTATTCTATTTTTAAGAAAGAGTATATATAATATATATATATATGGGTTATGTGAGGACAGGTGTGTTGTGTGTTCTTACATACATACACGATATATATATACTATATTAGCTTATATCATCAAGTTTATTTATACTTCAGTATTGTTCAAAAAAATCCAAATGCAAAAAATTTCAAATCTATATTTTATGTCTGTAGCTTTACCATAGTGTTATTAAATTTATATGTCCATTTGAATAAAAATAAAAGTTAAAAAAGGGCTACATACGTTTATATTTAATAATTGGTCCTTCAATTATTTATGTTATTGATTAAATCTAAAATAAATACAATTAGTAAAAATATTGTGAAATCAACTATATGCAATAAACTTATATTTAAAAAATGTAAGTTAATAGTATAATTTAATTTCTAAGTTATTGTAATTTTATCTTTTAAGGTTATAATAAATAAGTCAATTTAATAAAATTGATGTATTATTAATGTAATTAAAAAACAAATTCTTTAAAAAATTTTTATTTATAAATTTTTTACATTATTAACTGACTTTGTTTAATAAATATAAATGATTGCTCAACTTTACATATAATACAAATAATATTAACTATATACAATAAAATAAGTTTAATATAAAATATATATTTTTTTTTCTTTATTTTTTATTAATTACGTTAAAAATTACAGTAATTAACAAAGCGCATTTACATTAATATAAATAAATATTAATCTTAGAGACAGCTTATTTATTACAAATTAATTTCATATAAAATATACACAAATGAAATAATTGGAATAACTAAAAGAAAAAATGTTTTGGTTTAATGAAATTAATAAAGTAAAATTTTTAATAATACAATAAACAAATTTTTTTTGCTAAAAATATTTTAATTCAAGTAATATAAAATTTATAAAAGTGGTATATTAATTAAAAAGTAATATGGTTTTTAAATAAGTTTAATATATTTTTTTAATAATTTTAATTAAAAACTTTCTTTTATCAGTATTGTTGATGTTATATTTAGTAATTATTTAATATGTAGTTCTAAATTTGGTTAGTTATGAAGATACGTATTTGGTTCAGACATGCAATATATATATGTTAATAATTGTTAGAATTAATTTAATTACGTATTAGAATAATTATTAATATTGAAAATTTTGAATTTGATATAAATATAATGATGTAGGAGGAACACTATTTAAAAAGAATTATTTAAGATAATAGTAATAGTAATGAGTTTGCTTATTACTTAATATGATATAAAATATTTATTATTATTAATACATACATGTTTTAATGTGTTTTAGCTTAAATAATGATATTATCTATTACTTATTAAATTTTTATTTATATTGTTTTTCATATTATTTAAATACAAAAATAATTATTTTTTCCTTAACAGTCCTACTTTAAAATTACTAAGAAAATATATTTTACTTTTTTTTTTAATCTGAAATATCTTAATCTTTCAAATTTCTAAACTTTTAAACTTGTTACATATGCATGAAATAATTGTAATAGAATATATTTTATTATTTATACATATATTTATATTTATACATAATAATCTGCAAAATCATTTAATTGATATTTTTGATTCTAATATCTTGTCATAAAATTATCTTTAAATGAATGAATTAATTATTAAATTCATCTTCCTCAGTAGATGATGCTGTAGTAAAAAATTATTAGGCTAACTATATTAATTTTATTTGGATTTGAGAAATCTATTTGAAGTTAGCCCATTTTTCAAAGTATTGTTATTAAATTGTCTTGTATTTACATACAGCTAGCATTGATTAAATTAATGACATTACTTTTGCCTATATCTAGTTTCATGAATTATTTTTGTTTTATATTGCTGTTTTTTCATTATTAGAACTAATTGCACAAACCACATTTTAATAATTTTGTTTAGATCTCAATATTTATGCAATAAAAAATTAATAAAAAATATTTCATTTAATACAAGCAATATAACTATCAATTATTATTATTCATAATTATATAAAATTTGATAATTACATAATTAAGTTTTTTTATTCTAAAAATAATTATTGTTTTTAATTAAATACCAATAAATATGCATTCATTTTCAACGATCTAAAAATTATATAAATATATTAATTATAAGCAGATACTAAAATATTTTTCTTTAAAAAAATATTTCGAATTAAAAATAAATAATATTAATTTATAATATATTTATTAAAAGCTAAAAAAATATATAAAATAAAAGTAAATATGAAACAAATTCTAAATTCAAATTAATTATAATTTGCAAATCTAAATTTGTAATAATTTTTAAAATTTTAACAATGTACATTCATTAATTGAAATTTAATAATTTAAATAAAAAAAGAAAGATAAATATATAAATATATATAAAATTATTTTTGCTGTATATAATATAAATTATAGAATTTATTATGAATTTTTTAGTATATTAACTAGATACTATTAAGTAAATTAATGATAGAATAAATTTAAAATAAATAAAAAATATGATTTTTATATAATTATGTTTGAAATATTAAATAATTATTGTATCAATGTTTTAAAAATATAATTTTAAAAATCAAAGTAAATTCTATAAATAATTTATATATAGTAATAAAATGTATGAACAATATTTAAATATAAATAATATGAGCCTAAAAATATACTTTTATAATATGCTTTAACATTATATCCAAATTATTTTTATAGAGAAATAAAGATTAATCATGCATTAATGTTCTTAATACATATTCTGTATAAGCATTGTGATAAAATCATTTAAATATTAATATTATTATATAATAAATTCAATATTTTTTGTAATATTAATATTCTAATAAATTGAATATTAGATAATTTTAAAATAAATTCTTACCTTTGAGTGTTTTAAAAAAGAAAGGTTGGGTCGAAATTAATATAACTAATAATCCTTTAAATTAAAATAAATTTAAAATCATATAAATTGTACAAATTTTTGCAACTGATAATTCTAATTTTTTATTAATTCCATTTCGCATAATTTACTACATATAATTATTAAAATTTATGAGTTTATGTATTCTGAGTACAATCTAGATAATTCTAAAGAAAATACAAATTCACATAAATTTAATTTGAAAGCTAGTTCGATAATATTCATATTGAATCTTCAAGTCAAAATTTTAATTTGCAAATTTTATTATTTTTTAATCATAGAATTATGTTAATGCCTTAGATAAATTCACAATCTATGTATGTTAATTATCAAACAAGTATTTATTTAAGTCGACTTTTTAAAATTGATAATAGAAAATATTTTATTATATATATTTTATTAAAATTATAATCTTAAATTTGTAAAATGAATATATATTATATTTACATATTATATTAATATAAATTATATTATATTTAACTAATCTATTATTTTTAGAAAGTTTTATATTTGTAAAGCAAAATATACATAAGTGTTGAAAATCTTTAAAATGAACTTTTATATGAGATCATCATTATAATGCATATGTAAAAAAATTGTGCCCGAAATTTTAAGAGAATGTATCACAAGACTACAAGATTTATGTTACTAAGCAGTTATAAAATAGCTTGGAATATAATTTATATTGAACAATACATAGAATACCATGCTCAAGTTAAGAATCATGGATCGGGGGGAACACTCAATGGAAATCAGAAGCCTATCTCTGCTCTTTTTTGCTTTTTTCCTCTTTTCTTTCACCTTCTCACTCACATGCCACATATTAGCATTCAGCTTTATTTTTTTCATTACCAAGTGTTACTCCTACATTGAACATATCTTCACACATTGCACGCGGATCTTTTGATGCAGATCTCGGGACGAATTGTTTGCCAGCAGATTTACGAGGTCTCATACCTTTTCATGTAACCACGATGAATTTACATTTACTATTCAAGAATACTAAATTGCGAAAAAATATTGAATGAATGCTTGCTATTTAAGATGTTAGATATATAGCTATTGAAAGTATATGATAAATATCTCGTTATCTTGATCAGAAATTATTTAAAAAATATTACTTGAAAAACTATTCATAAACTTAAATGATTAGCTTTATTGATAAAAAGAGAAGGATACTCTTATAAGTATTCTTTAGAAAAAATCAACATGATATTTTTCGATATTATCAAATAATTAATGATTATTTAATTATATATTCTTATCCTTTACAACACTAAAACTTACAAGAATTATATAAACTATTCCTTTTATCAATTACTTTTTATTATTAAATCTATATTTTTATTATAAATTTTAAGAAAAGAAATTTTTGAACAAATTCAAATTTTATTAAAGTAAATAAATTCAATTATATAAAATAAATCAGTAATAGCATATTTTGCAGTTTTTATCTTTCTGTATTCAATATATTGACAATATTGGATTATCAACAACGACGTAATTCTAAAAATACTATTTTAATATAAAAAATTAAGTGTTAATTTATATTTTAGAAATAAAATATATTTGCTTGCAAAAAATAGAATAACAATAATAACAATAGTTAACAATAATATTTTTTTGTATGGAGAGAGTAAATTTTTTAGACACCGTCAGATGTCTGGACCGTCGGTATGGAACTCCGCGGTATGGAAAATTACAGTATACCCACTAAAACCATACGCCCTCGACGCATTCTCTTCGCCCGTGTACTGCACTAAAAATTACAGAACGGAGACGGCACGAATACGTCAAAGAAACCTACTTTTCTGGTTCATACTTTACTTCCGGAACCGCCGCTACGCACTACTTCAGGGAGAAAACGTGACATTATAACCTTGGAGCACCATCTGCATTATTCGCTATACCTAGAACGGGGTTGCTTTCTTATAGATAACGATGTTTTCCTTCTGACATTCTCCCCAATGTTTCCCTTAAACGCCCCCAATGCTCGCACAAAAAAGAACATGTGCAAAGCGTCACCCGTGGCTGATTTACAGTGCATGTATTCAGGATCCGCCTTTTTGTCCATACAATGCATGTATGCGTATAAGTGACCGTGGTCAGTCAGCAGCTGAGTGTGGGAATAATTTACTCCACCATACTGCCGAACGATACACGAAGTCACCTAACTAATAAGTTTGATGATCCGCCTTCCATTCGTATCTTGTTTCCATCCATCCTGACTCTTAACTAGGGATATTTCTCTAGCTCGCACCTGCGTTTCGAGGTGGTCGAGTGTCCTCCTTCTTCGATAGATAAGCTTCCTCCTTTTCTGGACTGGAAGCTCGATGGAAGTTACCCCAGCGAGCACTAGAGAAGACCAGTCAAGATTGTGCAAAACGGATACGCTATACGGAGAGCGCATCTGCGTTGCACAGCCGTCATTAGTCTGCGGTATATATCATACTGAAGCATGTCGACTAAAATCGCTGCACCGTAAAGCATAACGGACTGAGCTACACGTAATAGCAAGCCGTTTCTGCCTTTTTCGACGCTCCGAATATGTTCCCCAAAAGTCAGCTTTACATCTAGCGCTATTCCCAGATATTTTACGGCAGCTTTGATTTGTACCGATTCCACCATTACAATAAATGGCTGCACTCTGGGTACGCGTTTGTTCGAGAGGAGCACATCTCAGTTTTGTCCTCTCACAACTCCAGTATGTAATCATCCATTCAGGAGCGGATTCTCGGCTGAATTTGATCGAACTGCGCGTGTACCGGTACCATATTACATACGGTAATGACAGCTACGTCATTCACGTACGCGATTAGAAAGGAACCTTCAGGCATTTCCAATTATAGAATCTTGTCATTATAAATAGTCCTCCATCATCTCGCATACAATGGATCGATTCATAATGTAATCTCTGATAATTCGCAGGAGATATCAGGACATTCTGAAGTCCTAATCTATTGCCCCGAGCATGTCTGACCACCTTACCGAATTGAAGGTGTTTTTGACATCCAATAATACCAGCAGGAGACGTATTGACCAGACGAAATGATTTCCTCCTTTGATATTCCCGATCATCTCCAGTACCTGTTAGATAACGTTCATCCTTGACCTACCTCTTCGGAAAGGGTACTGTCTCTCGGAGAGGCTAACAGCGCCGCCTGTAGCGGGGTCGCACCAGCTTCTCCAGAAGCTTTCCGGCGGTGTCCAGCGTACACTATAGTCTGTACGTCGACGGAGCGTCCCATGATCTATTGCACCTAATGGCACGAAAAAAACTAACCTCCGATTTTAGCGCCGCTACCGAAACGTTGTCAGACCTGCAAAATATATTATAACAAAATATAATTATAAAAATATTAAATAAAATTATATGAATTACAAAAATAGCTCACACGTTTACGCCTTCGCATTTATCCAAGTTATCTTGTAAAAACATTATAGACTGTTATAAAACTAATAAATTGTTACACTTGAACGATGGTACATTTAGCAGAAATAATATTTATTTAGAATAGTAACATATATTCTTTTTGAAAATTTTTAGATATATAAAACTCTTTTAAAATTAATTATTAATAAATATATTAGTTTATATAATTTCATTTTTTCTTAGAGATTTATGGATGATTAAAAAAAGTTTTTTGTTTAACATATCTTTAAAAAAAACTTTTGTTTAATAAAATCTGATAGAAAAATTGTAAACAAGTTTTAAATTTTTTTAATACAATCAAATGAAAAGATTTGTATTTATTCTGATCGTTCTATATTATTTCATAATATAATATGATTAATTATGAAAATACAAAACTGTTATTAAAACTATTAAAATTTGAAATAAAAATATATAAACTTCAATTTAAATCTGTGTTTATTTTTATTTACTAATTTTTATTAATTTGTTTTAATAATATTTTAAATAAATTATTATAATTTTCCTATTTTATTTCTAATATATTGCCAATCAAATTAATCTATTTTTTCTTCAAAGAATTCCGATGTTAAAGTAATACAAAATTAACAATGAATAGTCTTTAGAATACGTTTATTTAATATTAAAAAATATATATATATAAGTTTTGCGTGATATTATATATATTATTGATTCACCTGAACAATTAATAACAATCAAGTATGAAGTGAATATGATTTAAAATAGAAATTTGCAATTTTATCGAATAAAACTTTTACTAATGCAAAAAATTTAATTATAAATTATTCTTTACCTTTTCTCTATGGTAGTAAAAAAATATAATTTTAATATTATTAATTGGTTTAAAATAATAGTTTTTTTGTTAGCATTTATAAAATATCTTTATATGCATTCTTTAATAATATACTTTTATAATAAATGTTTGATAAATTCATTTTATTATATAAATGTAAATTTATTATATTAAAATCTAAATATTTTTAAGTACCTAAATTTACATTTTCGTATTTGGAATCGTTGAATATTGTTATTACATTATATTTTGTAATTATTAAAATAATTTTTAAATTTAAGTAAATATATAGGAAAATCCATATTTGTATTGCCAGCTAAGCAAATGAAACTCATTTTTAGAATTAAAAGAAAAGGAAAAACCATGAAATCGTTTACAATATGCTATATAATCGAATATTATATAATAATCGAATTTCTTTTTTATTTACATATGTTGATCTAGACAAGAGAATTATCTCGAAAAAACAGATTTATATATTTGCATTTTCACATTTTACAATTTAATTTATTTTTTAATAATAGTCTCAACAATTTTTTAATAGTCTATTTATATAGAAAATTCGTGACTCTTCGCGTACATAAAATAATCTTAGAATCTGTCAATTACTACAGGAATAAAATAATGAAAGAAAGATACGAACAAAACATTTTTACAAACATTTTTCAATTGAATATATTAAATGAAATAATATTTAAACATTATTAAAATATTAAATCATTATGATATGAATTTAGTAAATAACATAGTGTATATTGTATATAAGAAGTGATCTTAAAAAATTAAACAATTAAACATTAAGTTTACTTTATTAATTATTTGCAATTATTTATTAAATGATTAAAAAATATCAACTTTTGTTACAATTACACTAATACTTGATTAAAGTGATGGGTATATAATTAAAATAAGCTTTCCAATGTTTAATAAATTATTTGAGTGACTTTCATAATTTGACTTTTATTTTTATTTTGTATTTTTTTTTTGTATATCAAACAAGAGTGAATTATAATACAAGAATTTTCTAATAAAACTTAAATAATTAAAATATATTTTATAATTTCTGGTAGTTTTAGTTATATAAGATTAATTTTTTAGTTTTTTAAAAAAAGAAGCTAATTTTTTAAATTGATAAGTACATATATTAACGTACATATTTATATTATTTAATTATTTACACAATAACTTCTGAAATATTTAGAACCGAACTGTTATTTCTCAACTAAACTTCAGTGACACATATTTATTAATAGTGTACAGACATTAATTCCATGTTACAATTGTATTCTATAAATGTAAAATGTTCTACTTATGAAATATAAATTTAAGAGCTAATAAATTTATAGTAAATAACTTTTTAAATTTGTGTTCGTTATTATCATGAAAGTTATTTATCTTTCACAAAGGTACTAAAAATAAAATAATGAAGTAATTTATTATTTACTTTTTAATTATAATTTACTGCGTCGAAAATCTGTTCGTTCAAATATACTCGTACAATATAGAATTCGTACAATATAGAAGCTAAAACAATTAGTACACCACTAACTACAAAAAATAATATTTTGAAATAGCTTTGCTAAACAAGTTTAAAAGTATATTAAATTTTGATAGTACATTTTAATTTATTCTATATAATGTTACTAAATTATATTGACTGATAGTTAATATTAGTATTACATTTTGTAATAATAAATCTTATTATTAAGGGATAATATATTAGACTCTAAGAGACAATAAAACATTTATCAATTATTGTGGACTAGAATTATTAATAATGAAAAAATATTTAATGATAATTGAACAATAAGTAGACCAATATTTGGTGTAGATAGATATGCAGTTCTACCATTTGACGCTTATAAAGATATGCAATTATTATGATGAATAATTACAGCAATGGAATCATTATCGTTAATTTATCAAAAAATATAAAAGTGGCACGTGCGGACTCACACGACCACTAACGCATTTTAAATGAAGTTCCGAGAAAGTGAGAATGCCCATGATGTAGAGTGTGGCGCGCATGAGTACATATTCGAGTCTCTACCAGTGGTAAGAGGTGCCAAGCACGCGTATAGAACATCCCCTAGTAGTTCGTTACAGTACATGCGTTATTACTGCATTCACGTAATACGATAGTCGGCTCGTAAACTGGGCCCATCACCTTAACTATAACGTTTGACGTCTTACAGTACCACGTTATACGCTACACTGTGTGCAACAAAGGTATTCTAGTCATCATTTTGTCGGTTCCCTCTGCCCTCGCGCCGCGTTTTCTTAGTACCTCACCAAGTCACTTGCTTACTCACTTTTTTACTCGTTATAATGTCTCCCTGAATATGTAGAACTTAAAATGAGAATCCGTGCAGCGGTTATACGTTGTGTGGATGACTTATTACACAGAAAGTTATGAGCGTAAAGGCACGGTAAGTGTGCCGCGGAGATAGATGGTAGTTCAGCTGGCGCTATGTATTATATATAGAGGAAGAAATTTTCATTTGTTATAATCTTCTTTCACTTGTATACTGGGTCTTCATGATCTTTATGTTTTTTCGAAAGTTTAATGTCTCACAATTGAGTTTCCTTACAGTACAGAAACCGAGAAATTCGCAACGAATTTTTTTAATAATAACTGTGTGTCGAAAATTATTACGACTAATAAGAATGATAGTGTTCTTACTAAAATATTTTACGTAGTGATTTTTCTTCGTCACGATTGTATTCTTATCATTACATGCATTTACTCACCATGATATACTATATAATAATTTATTTAATCATTTTAAAAATATTGTATCTAAAAAGGTAATTTACAATTATCTTGTAATTAAAGCCACCAATTTTCTATGTTTTAAAATTATATTCAAAGAAATATAAACAATAAAACTATTTTGTAAAATAGTTATGGTTAAATAAATTACATTATAAAGAATTATATGAGATTAACTTCAATTTTTCATTATTAATATTTTATTTTGTAGTTGATTGATCAATCAATATTCATTAAATATAACAAATACATGTTTTTTACATTTATTTTTATATAGTAATATTTATTTATCATGAATACTTTATAGTAATAAATTTTAGATTAATAAAATGTATTCTAAAAACTTTTTTTAAAGGTAAATATTTAAATTCAATAATAAAATAATATTCTATGTAATAAATAAATAAAATTAGATTAGATAAAATGAATAGTTTATATTTTTTAAGAAAATAATTCAGGATTTTCTGTTTATATTGAAGAATATTTGTAGTGAAATTTTTATGATGATAATTAGGAAATAAAATTATTAATTTCTAATATATTTTTGATATCGATGAAATTAATAGATACATTAAAATGAAATTGTATTCATATTCGTAATTATTACGAATAGGAGGAATAGTATTTCTAGTAAATTGTTTTTATCTATATTATGCATACTATTTTTTCTTGAAGCTTCTTTACATAGGTATGTTCTTTTAAACTGATCATTTTTACAATGCAAGCCTTTCCACTGTTATTGCTTTAAGCGTTTCTCTGGACATAGTTTATAAAATTAAAAAAAAAAGTTGAACCATATATAGCAGTAGTATAATAGTTCTCTCGCAAAGTGCACCGACAACTATAAACGTAAACTATTCAGTTTTTAAAGCCTGAATGCAAGACCGTGAAAACATGCATGTTTTCTTACTTAGCTGCATGTCCAGCTTTTCTCACCTTTTCACTTATTTTCTCTTATTCTTCTCTTTTACTCTATCTCTGTAATATAATTTATCGACTCCACCCCCGATCTCTAAATTTTGATTTATATGAGAATATATTAGTAATGAATTAATATTTATAGTAAGATGTTCCTTGCTATTTATTAAAAAGAATTTACTTTTATATAATTTATTTTTAATTTTTATGTTTAATATTATAAGGTTTATTAATTAATTTAATATTAAGAAAAATATGTATATATATATTTTTTATAAACAATTTAAAATTTCGGCTACATTTAAATATGTAAAGCTATATAAAAAATAATTATGAAATAAAATTTTCAGTTTGCTTTAGTTTTAAATAATCTTCGAGGTTTACAACTATTTTTTTTTATCTCATTCGATATAATAAAATATTTTATTCTTCGGAATAATGTACATAGATGGGTAATATTTTTTAATAAGCTTATATTGTTTGGAAAATCTGTAATCCAATAACCTTTCGCTGGATTACGTAGAGTCGAATGAAGGTAAAGAATGTAACGTAAAATGACGAAATCACAGATATATTTTTTATTCTATTAGACATATTTCAAAGGTTATAAAGTTGTTGTACCTGTAATATTTGAGACCATTGTAAGTGCATGTATATTATGTACTATACAACTTTGGATATAGTAAACAATTTTTACCGTTTTAGACTTTTTAAAAGCGAGTCACTATCTATTAAAAAGTAATATTAAGAAATTCATTTAATATATTTAATATGTATGTATGTATGGATTTATGCATGTATGTATGGAGGTATGCATGTATGTATGTATTTATGTACGGATGTATGCATGTATGTATGCATGTATGTATGTATTTATGTATGGATGTATGCATGAATGTATGTATTTATGTATGTATGTATGTATGTATGTATGTATGTATGTATGTATGAATATGTAATAAAGTAAATACTTAGATATATAATTAATTATTAAATATAAGTTTTAAGCTATAAAATTTGTTAGTTTTTTCTTTTTGAATGTTATGTATAAAATAATGAGTTAATAAATCAAGAGATCAAATATTGTTTTATTTCTATATGTTTGCTTTTTAAACTTCGTGAATAGTTAATGAAATTATTATATTAAATTTACAAGTTTCTATTTATTGAATTCAATAAATTTGTGTACTGTAAATATATATCCACAGAAATGATGAGAACTCTTTGTTCATTACGTGTAAATTTAAAAAAATTTTTAAATAATTTCTTTATGTAAGAAGTCGTAAGTATTTAGAACGATGAAAAATATTATAATCATATATTTATAGATAATTAATGGAAGGGATAAACAAGGGAAGTTATTCAGGATATCAAATTGCAATGAAATTAGGCACCAAACGATTGCCGGGTTTCGGATATCCCAAGTAAGACCACCACCGATGACTATAATGTAGCGTCTTCTTATTTCCCTAATTTCACATCTTTTGTTCTTTTCATTAGAAAATATTAAAAATAAATTTTTGTTATAATATCATTAAAAATACAACTCTTTTTTAAATAGAATAGTATATTTATTTTTACACTTTTACAAAGTTAAATATTTAATAATTGTTTAATATTTTTCTAAAACATTTATTTCAAAGAATATTATCTTTATTAATGAAATTGTACCCATGAAAATAAATTATATAAAAATAAATTATTATTTTTATATAAATTTAAAATTCTAAATTTTTGAATACATTATAATAAAATACAAACAATATGCAGTACCTATTAATTTATAAAATTTCTAATTAGGTGTAAATAACATTGAATATATTTTACTTATAATGAAATTATTAATTTTTAATAAAATGTTACTATACATTTAAAATATTACTACAATTAAATTTAAAAGTAATAAAAAACCTATGATAATTTTAGACAAATTAAAATTAATATTGGCTGGTTTAATGAATTTTACAAATGATATTATAATTTCATATAGCTATATTTATGGGTGAGGCATAAAAGTATTCAATCTCTTATCTTAACAGTTTAAGAATTATATAAATATGCAAAGATTAATGTTCGATGAAAAAAATAAAAATCATTACATAATACCATTAAATTTATGAAATTCTGATATTAGTTTATAGTATAATAAAATTTTTAATAAATTATAGACATCGATTAATATATTAGAAACATTCATTACGTTTAAATGTAATATCTATTTAATGTAAATTGAAGTTATATATATTATAAATATTCAAAGAACTTTTTCATTCTTAAAATTAGTATATATATCAATTGTAAAAATATTTTATTTCAATAATTTAATATTTATAATAAAATGAATTATTATGTTTATAAAAATACATTGTATTTTATAGAAACACAAATAATTTATTTATTATTAAAATTAATAAGTTTTTATTAATGTTTTTATTAAAAATTGTTGTATTTATAATCACTTTCACACATGTTTATACTTTGTCTTTATCTTTCATTCTCTTAATTTTTAAATGATTCAGTTCGACGTTTTATTAAAATGTTACGATTAGAAAATTGTATATTATACAGAGATATTTTTTAATTTAATTTTTTAATTTTTAATTAGTATATTTAATACTTTCTAAAATAATTTGTGAATGTTAATAGTTTATAAATAAATTCTGTAAATGCAGTAATTTTATAAATTAATTATTATTTTTTTTCTATTACATTTATTATTATAATTTTTTTTTATAAATTTACTTCGATTGTAATTTACATAAAATTTGTAAATGAATATTGATGTTTAAATCGAGTACATTTTTTTAAAATAAGTATTTATTTTAATAGTCTACAAATAATACCACAATCAGGTTTAGTACATAAAATAGTTCAAAATATTGTTTATATAAATCGTTTTTATCTTAACATAAATATATATATACAATTATCAGTCTCAACGTACAAAATCTCAAATTGAGAATATAAATCTAAGTAAAGCTAAATTTTTATATTTTTTACAGTCATCTTTGTGCACTTATATATTATATTTATCATTCAACTTATATTTAATCATATTTGTGAAATTTTCTAAAATGTATGTAAGAGCTTAATTCTTAGTAGCATTATCAATTGATAGGAGTATTTTTAATGTATACAGTTATGCAATTAATAAAAAGTATATATTATATATTTCATTGGGCATAGTATCTATGTGTGTGTATGTAATTAAAATAATAAATAAAATAATAAAAATGTGCGCAGCACGTATCTTACATTATTCATTCTACACAGTTTATCATTCTACGCATTTGTTCATTTAAATGTAATTATCTACATGGTATGTACAATTTCAAAAATTTTCAATGGACGTATTTACACAATTGATGTTATTATTATTACTATAAAAATTTGATTTTATAAATTTTTAAATTTATAAAATGAATTGGAAGATTACATGTAAATGTTTTCACTTAGTTTTACATAATTATAATCAAGTTGTCCAAAACATCACATTTCATATTCAGGCAGAGGCCGTATTCACAGCACCAACTTTGTTAATAGTCGAGTTCCAGATTAATACGACACATAAAATATTCTATTGTAGAAGATCATAAAGCGCAGTAATATAAGATTGAGCCATTTGTAGAGTTTCGTATTTAGAAAGCTGTCTGTCATTACCAAGTGACGGCAGGTAGGTCCTGAGCTTATCAAATGCCTTATTTAGATTCTGCATACGTCTACGTTCACGGGCGTTAGCTGCAAGTCTACGTTTACGTACGAGAATGGAGCTCGCCCGCTTCGTTCGTCTGCGCGAGAGACTGTTTGTCTCTGATTCTCCTTCACTCTCTTCATCCACGTCGCTTTCTTCTAGATCAGAGATGCAGGGTTGCCGCAGATTTGCTTTTAGTGTTTGTGACTGAACTTCTTGTTGCAATTGTAGCTGTTCATGTTGATTATCTTGTAACTCTTGTTGTGGTTGTGCAAAATGTGAAGATTGTGGAATTGTAGGAAGCGAATAGTGTTGGAATGGTAGCGTATGCCCGAGCCCCAGTGGGTAACAACTTTCAGGATCGGAAGAGACGGAAACGCCGGCAGGACTAAGAGAACGCAAAGAAGCTGCAGGACTCGGCGTGTGACAACCATCGCTATTGTTATCATATAAGCTGTAGTGGTGACGCTGATGTTCAGGTGAGACTAACGAGTTTATTGATAAGAGATTTACCTTTTCTTTAGTGTATGATAAATAATTCGGAAGTTCGTAACACATAGACAAATCATTTTGAAAGCTGGATAACGCGTAATTGCATCGGAAAAGTTCGTGAAGTTCCATTATACAGAATCGAAATTGGACTTTAGTTTGTGTTTGATATATGCGATTATAATGCAAGTACTATTGAATTCAAAATTCGAACGTCCGAACGCGTCGAGTAAGTTCTGAAGTCAGAGCGCTGTGACGGTTACATTTATGAGCTCGGGAGGCTGCAGCACGTGTCCAGGAACCAATAGGATGAGACCAGTGTTGCCTCTACTCAGGGGAGGTTCATGTATTCTCCGTTTTTAGCCCCGCCTCCAATGACCACACTTTTCTTCATTGACGTTGCACCACAGTCCATAACAGGTGGTTCTGACAGCGCCTACGTGCGTGCGCGTTTTGAAGTTTTAGGGTGGGAGAAGACGCACGCGTATAGAAAAGAACGGGTGACTAATCACCCATTATGAGACAACGTCTACACGAGCATAGATTGCCTCTACATCCAGTTTTATGTGCGCTTCAAGCTATAGATAGAAAAACCATAAAGAAAAACTATTTCTTTCCAACATAATTTTTCTAAGTAGCTCTGTCAAGAAAAACATTTTTTCTTCCTTTTTTCATTTCAGTTCATTTACTTCAAAAAAAAAATTATCTCGGTAATTAATTAACTATATTTACATACGACCTTTTATTTTATTAATAATTTCATAAGCTATTAATGACTCATTTTTAATTAGTTTTTTCATTCACAAATTAAAATATAATTTAATATTCAATTATAGATTAGTTTTATTTATCTAGATAAATAAAAAATTGATCAATTCAATATTACTTTTATATATTAGTATTAAAATTAGATATTCAAATCTAATAAACTTTATTTGTATTGAATCTAAATAATTTATAGCATTAAAATAAAATAGTATTAAAACATTGAGGAAAAAAAAATTAAAATTAATATAAATAAAAAAAATTAATATTTCATTAATAAAAAATTATTGTAATAATTGAAAAAATAATTGAACGTCTATATTTTTAAAGTTTAAATATTACATCTTATTTTTATATTTGAAATTTTCTATTAGAGTAGTTAAGAATACTAAAAATAATGCATGAAAACATGAATTATATCTTATATTTTATCATATTTGATTATAAATATTTTTTAATAACACTTTATAATTACAAACTTTTTTTTAATAGTAATTCTATTATTAATTTTTAAGTTATAGTATTAGATATATTTAATTAAAATTCTGTTAATAGTAAAGTAAAATAATTTTTTAATAATAATGAATCGATAAATTATAATATATTTAATTACTTTACAATTGATTTGTATTAAAATATTATTATACGATCCAGTAAATTACAAAATTTAAGACTTATCTAATCCTAGTACACGTCACTTTCAATCATCTTTAATCAAAACCATTCATAATTATATTATTGTATTTAATATTGTGAATTATTTTATCAATATATTTAGTACCATTATGCTACATTATGTTACTAGTATTATTATATTTTATAAAATTTAAAAATTTAAATAATAAATTTCACTATGAAGAATAAATAATTTAGAGTCAACAATATTCTTTTATGCGTACATAGAAGAATTTGTAGGAATTATTTAAAAATTTCTTTTCTGTAATAAATGTTTTGTTAGCATTTTAAACTAAATAAATATATTGATAAGAATAAAAGATTTGCTTTGTGATACGACTGTATATAAACCATTTCTTTTATGGTACTTAATTTAAATACGCAGAAAAGCTTTGCAATTATTTAATAAGAAATATAAAAATCGCTTTTTAAATACTTTTGTAAATTAAAATTAAATAATAATATTAATTTAAAAATAAAAAAAAATATAATGTATTAAAAAAAACATATATAAATATATAATAAACATTTAAACTATAATTCTGAAAAATTAAAGATTCTGTGATTTGTAACTTTTTCTTCTACACTCCAGATTTTAAACACATTGGTTTTGAATGAATCATTTAATAAGCTGTTAAACGTTTACACAATAATAATATATAAAAATATTATACATGATTTTTTAATTAATAAAAATAAATAACATTTATAAAATCTTTATAATATTTAAAAGTAATGAATAAAAATTTATGTTATTGTATTTATATGCTAATTAGAATTTGATGATTTTTAACCTATTATTATGTAATTTTTAAAATATTTTGTATTTCTTATTTCGTTTTAGAATATTGAGATATATTAAATTTATTATATAGGTTAGTTTTGTATAAATATACATTTAAATGTAAATGAAATGAAATTGACATTCAACAGTAAATCATTTCGTATTCTAGTAAAAAGATAAAGTTATGTTTAATCTTATATAGTCCAATAAAAACCAATATAAACATAATAAAAGCATATCGTGCGAGTCTAAATTGATTCTCACAATTGCCTTTGTTACGACAATAGACAACCAAATACTTATATTTTGATAAACTAGACAACGAAGTCTTTTCTTTTTTCTTAAAACTGTATCATTATATCCATTGTCCATTTACGAAGTCATATTAGTAGGTTTTTTGCGTGATCTTAATTGACTGCATGTAATGTGGCATTGTAATCATGCTTTACAATTACCCTTGTGGTTTTTTTGAGTGCATTCACATACGTATACTAAATTAGTATATTAAAAATTAGAAAAATCTTAATCCTTTGAATGTAGAAACTTTCTAATATATAATAATATTTTAAGTATGTTTTTGTTCTCCTAAGCCTTTTTTACAAATTTTAAAATGTGAATTTATTGAATTTTGCATTACAATTTAACGTTATAATAATGTTATAATTAAAAAAATTATACACATTTCTTTTGATAAAAGCTTCATACATAATATTTTCTTCAACATATATTGACATAAAATATTGAAAGTATCATTATCATTATTAATATGACATTATTTCTACTTCATTTATCAAATTTTCATGTCATAACACAATATTTTTCTATAGTTCATATTTAATTTTTTTTATTTGTACATATAAAATTTTGACATATTTAGCAAATTATGCTCCTTACCATAAAAATAATTATTTTTAAATGAAACTTTTCTTAGTTTTTGTGCAACTACTTATATTCATTTATTAATTATTAAAATGTCATACTGCATGTTGTGTAAATGTGTCTTAAAATAATATTTGATGCTTATATTTTTCAGCGAATAAAATGAATATTAGAGGTAGTTTATCATAGATAAAAATATTCAGATAAACATTATATATACACACACAGGCACTAATACAGACATACACAAACAAATTTGTAACATACATCATTTTTCAATAGAAAAAATTTTTTTATGAAATATTTAAAATACCGTCAGTATTATTTAAGGATTAACAGTTCATAAAATGTTTTACAATCATAAAATATTTTATTACTACATATATACTAAAGAACTATATTTGAAATTGATTTAAAATTTTTAAACAATTGCTAATTGGTAGTACAAAAAATTCGCATTCATTCGAAAAGGCTCTTTCTGTTCTCTCTTTCTATGTCGCGTCTTCTTCCAACTGTATATGTACATTGTATCTTTAGAATTTAACAGATCTAGTCGAAATCTCAAAATACAGAAAAAAGTCGTAAAACTATTTTCAGTGAAAATTTTTTATAATCTAATTACATTAAACATTTTATAAAATACAAAGCTGTATATATTTTATATTTTATGAGTTATTTTATCCAATTTGTTCATGCTGTTTGTACACATATTCTTTGTATATATGTATATACAAAGAATAAATTAATATCACAATAAATATAACATGTTAATTATTAACTACTCACATAAGTAAATTTATTTATTAAAGTTTGTAATAAATTATATTTAGTATATTTATTAATATTCTTAGATTAATATTTCTTAATATACCTATATTTTTATAAATTGTATATAGTTTATATAAATTGAATAATGCAATAATGTTAAAATGTATTTGTTAATGTAGTATATTTGTATTTCCATGTAATTATTTTAATGAAAATAATGTGAGTATAAATTTTAAGTCATTTTTTCAGATATTCTAATAATATATTAAAAGGGGAAAAAAATTATCAAAATGAAGAATTAAAAAAATTAATTTTTATTATAAAAATATTAATATACAAAATTGTTAAATGATGTAAAAGCAAGTCGAATGAAAATAGAAACCTCTCATTTATTCAAACTATGCTTTTACTAAGGCGAATGAAAGGAAGGTCGAAAAAACGCAATAACGATACATCCCATCGAATCGATGTAAATAACACACGTTTTGGAATCCTGAACTATAAGGCTTATTCATAGTGGAAGAACTGCGGGAAAATACTGGCATGCATATTTATTAAAAGTAGACGAGGGTTCAAGCCATCTCTTCTACCATTCCTTTCCTTCCATCTATTCCATTATTCTAAGACACTTCTTTCTTGGTGCGGATCACTTGGTATTTACTATAATTTTACGCTTCGAATATTTTTGTATTTTTGGTTTTATCAGATTCTAAAGTACTTGTATTTGTAGAAGAAACTATTAGTAAAGGTAGAGTGTCACAAGGCAAAAAATATTTCGAATTTGTGTGCTCTAGGTAATCAAATCATTTCTTGTATGTCTTATTCAGATTCAAATAGAAGATCATTTTTCTCTTGGTTGATGTAGCTATTAATTGTATTTAAATAATAGTATAGAATTATAATTTTCCATATATTTAAAATTAAAAAAATAATACAAAATAATAATAAATATATAATATTACTTAAACTTTTAATAATAATTTAGTGTTTCTTAAAATAAATCAAGAATATAACATGTTATATATTTTAATAAATCTAATTTTGATATATATTTTATATTACATAGAGGTGGTTTAAAAAAATAATAAAATTGAATATTAATAATGAACGAATTATTACAATGAAAATTAAATTAAATTTTATAAATAATTGTCTTTATAGATTATTATAAATTAAGGTATATTACTTATAATTTATAAATGTCAAGGTAATAATTTGATAAAATATCTATGGATTACTATATAAAAACTATAAAACTTTAATTACATTTTCATTTTCAATTTCAGGTATATAAAATTTTATATTAATACTATAAATATTAATACATACTTTAGTTCATAGTAGCTAAGTACAATATGAATTATTTTAACAAACAATATGATCTTATATAACAATTTTTGAAAATCTAAAATTAAAAAAGCATCAAATTATACAAAAAAGAGTAAAAACGATTCATCAAAGTGTGTAAAGTTGAATCCTTATGTTCAAAGCATGTTTAATTGCAATAAAATAAATTCATCCGTATACTTCCTTTAAAGATGTATGTACGTTTTTCATTGATATTAGAAACAGAGAAATCTAAAATAAGAAACCGAATGAATAAACAAAGATAGATAGAATAACGGTAGAGACTTGCTTTTTTCTCTCAAACTATAAAAATCGGAACTCAGTAACTGAGAATTGATTGCTTTCATCTATGAACGTACGCTCAAGAATAGAATCACCACAGCGACTTCTAACCGGCAATTATGCGTGAAGGAGCAACCTCCTTTAGTCGTCTCAGTATATTCAGGTATATTGCGAGCTATATTCTACCTTACGAGCTTGCTTAGCTTATAGCTAGCTAAGCATAATCTTGTACGCGTATAGAGTCATATATGAAATATACACATTCAAAGGTGGAAGATAAATATCAACTAAATTTCAAAATTATTTTTATTTTACAAAGTATTTATAAAATATCTGTTTTATAAATAAAACAATTGATTATTTTTTATAATAGCTTACACCATAACTTATATATTTATATAATAAGCATATTTTTTCGAAATTATATTTTAAATAATAATTTATATATAATATTTTTTAAATAAATAATTAAATACTTTAATGTTTCATGCAGTAATTACAAAAATTTTATAAGTATGTATCTTATGATTCAAGCTTTTAAAATAAAATATTATGAATTCATATATGACAATACTCTGAATAAAGAAACTAAAAGAAGTAAAACAAGTTAAAGAGTTGAAATTAGTCAATAATAAAAGTATAAAATATATAAAATAAAAAATAAAATATAATTAAAACTCAATAAAGAACCTTTATAAGCTGTAATACGGAGAAATTAATGAAAAATACAAGTAACTTCTGAAATAGTATTTTTATTTAATTATTATCGATAACTGTTTTAAACATATCGAATATTATAATAAGCATTTAATGCTAACTTTATTCTTGAAGAAGTTGAAAACATTTTTTAAATATATGTGAAAGGTCATAATCCCAAAATGTTAATATAGATATTATAATCTAGTAAGATTTAATTTTAATATCCATGTACCTTGTAAATATATATTTTAGTACACAATGATACAAAACCAAGTTTTGTGGGTTGGCAACGTATATATCATTGATCCAAGAACGTCTAGGTATTATTGTGGCGAAGTTATAAATCTATTTTGTAATTTAATTGTCCTTTCATTTTGTATAAGTATCTAAATATATGAAGTTATTTTCTATTGATTTCCATTTATATTTATTTTTGTAAGAATTAAAACATTTATTTAAATACATTAATCATTTATGTAAATTTTCAATTCTACAAATTTATATATGGAAAAAGCCAGTAGGTATACTTAAATTAATTTCTATCATTACTTTATTTCTATATTATTATCTAGATATTTTTCACTATAATATTAGGAAAATATGTTATTAAATATCTGAACCTTAAATATTAAAAATCGAAAATTAAAGGCAAGTTCGCTTTTTTACGGTAAATGTCCAAAATTTACTATAAAAATTTGTGACGGCCTTAACGAATATCGAGGAAATTACCGAAATTATTGAATAAATACAAAGATGAAGACAAATATCGTTACACGAAATCCTTTATTTTCACTTTGTTTGTTAGATCATATAATAAATGGCTATAGATTTCAATTTAAATATAAATAAATTTAAATATTTGAGCTTTTAAGTACTCGAAATTACTAGCAATATTCTGAGATAATTCTTATTGACTTATACACTACTAAATTATATAGAAAAGCACAGTATAGGTAAGAAACAAAATTGGAAGTATATATGATACTGAAGCATGTATTATCCATGAAGAGAAAATCCTTCCACCTATGTAATGCATTTAAGAAAATGAATGTCAGCGAACTATGAAACTATTTAAATTACATTACAACGGTTTAAAAACGAAGTTTGTGCAAGTATACTATAATAATTTATTGTAGAAAAGTTAATAAAAAAGTATAATTAATTCACTTATTTCACTGGGCATTCTAATAACATTCAGAATAACAGGAATTCATAATAATTCTGTTATCTATAGACTTTATCAAAATAAAAAATCATTTATTAATGATTTTGTTCATGTATGAATATTATTAAACATTATTGTATTTGTAATTATTTATCTAAAAACATTAATAAAATAAATATACTTTACGATAAGTCAGTTGCTGAATTGCTTCAATTACAAAAAATATAGAACTCTAGGTTGTTCCGATTACAACAAGAAACGTTGGATGAATTCTAGTTGTAAATTATCTTAAGAGTCGTCAATATCTACTCACTTTTTACTTTTTATATGTATCTATTAATAAATTTTTAAAAACCTAAGAAATGCAAAAAGAAAATATTTTGCCCTAAGAAAATTAAATTGCTTTACTAATCATATTTTATTTATAAAATATAATATTTATTTATTTATAGTAAATCATGTCTCTAAATAAGAGAGATCATGAACAGCATCTTATCTAGACACGGTAGATATTATAGCAAATGTTGCTTTTAGAAATTTCTGGTATTTTACCAAGTTTGTATAAGTAATACAAACTGAAAAATAGATAAATAAAATTTGATTAAGTATTCTTTCACTTGAATAGGTAAAATTATTTAAAATCAATGCTTTTAAATACAATTTCAAATATAGATAAAGCAGTAAATAATAAATAAACAATAAAGAAACCTTAAATAAAACTTAATAATGATAATTTATAATTGTAAACAATAGACAATATAAAAAGTAAGTAATAATATTTGTTTGAAACACCTAATCAAAAATATTTTTTTTAGAAGTTTTACTCTACTTGGAAATAATAAAAGAATTTTCTTTGACTAAAATTTATACTGAAAATATAATGTAAAAAGTTATTTTCCATTGTATAATATTTACTAAAATATTACATTATGGGTAGGGGGTAAACAACTCGATTTGTTACTAATGAAAGGGAGAATTTTGCTTAAAAACATGGGACAATTTTCCATATCATGATTTGATAATATATTTTCAAAAATCGAAACTATTGTATTTTCGGGTGCTTTGAGCACAACATAATTTCACAACAATTTTATTTGCAATTCATTTTTTATGTCTTGAATCCTCAGAGATTCTAAGGTTTGTGTCGTGATACGACACTACATTTTTTGTTATATAAATCGTTAAAGAAGAACCTTGATATCTTTATTTACCTTTAAATTTGAATTATCTTTGTAATTTAGAATGTAGAAAAGTAAAAAGTCAATAACTAATAATTGATTTATTGATCAACCATAAAGTTCTTACATACATAAGCACCATACTTTTCTAACTGATCTTTCTCTCACTCCCCATCTCTACTGTCCATATATATATTAGTGACATGACATGACATGGCAAGTATTATTATGATTATAATTAATCATAATTAATGTAATCTTACTATAAAAACAAACGCATTTAATTTAAGTTTTAAAAATGATAATAAAATGGAGTATCATATTTCTTGAATTAGCCATCGTTTGTATTTATTAATCAATCACTCAAAATCACTCAAAATTTATTATACTATTTAATTTGATTTATCAATAATTTCGATGACATTCAAATTCAATAATTGTAGCTATCTTTGAATTATAATTAGACTACAATTAACAATAAAAAAATCTATTACAAAAGGAAATATTATAAAATATATATTTAAAATACGGTTGATCTATTTACATAGAATATTATAATAATTATTACCAGTTTAAAATATATTAGTAAAAAAAAATTTTTTAACAAAATTTGATCGTTTATTACAAATTTTCAATTTTTTACAGAAAAAACTATTTTTTCCTATTAAATAATAAAATAGTTTCTCGAATTTAAATAAATATAAAATATCTTTTAAAATATTTTGTAAACTTAATTAATTCAATTACAAAAAATTTAACACGTAAAAAGACTAATAAATAATCATGCAGAATATTAAGTTTCATTATTCATTACAGAAATTATTGATTGCAGATATTATGAACTTATTGTATTTATAATAAAATGTAGTTTTAAATAAAAATATTTGAATAAAGTGATGGAAAGAAGTGTGATCATACTGTAAATTGGATGCGTTCTGCTCCTTTTGTGCGATAAGCGAAATGTAATACACCTAGCCACGTATAAAGTACATATGACCTGTGTACTGTAGTAGTACGTGCTTGATGCACACGATTCTTACAGGTTTAACTACGTATAGCTGTCTGGGGTAGATTTACGACCATGTTGTAAGTTCATCAATGACAGTCATTTCCGGCAAGAGCTTCGGTTGTACCGTAATTATACGCGAATATAACGCGCTTCTTTCTTCTGTTGCTGAGTTTACGCTTGTTTTTTTAATCCCTTTTATTTTCTATAGTACATTTTATTTTTATCTTATCTTACGACCTTCAATTGTCTCATTTTTATTACTTTCCGTAAGCATATTCTATACACTGATTTGTTAACATGTTTATATTTTATGATAATATAGCATATTTTTACTTTTTGGATAATCGCCCTTTATTTATAGGTAAGTCTTCTTATACTCTTTCTTTATATTTCTTTTACAGTCATAAAGTATACTTGAAATCGCACCTGTAATCTTACCAATTAAAACTCTACTATGTAATTCAAAATTTTTATTGTATATGGATATATAATATTTAATGTTTAAATTATTTAATAATGACTTTTTGGTATTAGATGTTTATAAAATGATTTTTAAAGATAATTTTAATTACATGATATTTTTAATATTTAAAGCATATTTAGTCGATGAAAGTCATTAAGAGTTTTTAGATATGTCTATTGAATGATTTATTATTTGTAATATTTAGTAAAATAAGTTAAGAAAATAATTTTTATGAAAATAAAACACGTCCATCGCATAACTCCCACCCTCTCCCTTTTGTTCCACCCTACATTCATTTGTACTTCCAATTCCGTCCCCTTCCGCACCCGCCGTGTTCAGCGGCGCTGTTCCCCCCCATGCTCTCCCACTGCTGTACTTAAGCTAGTGGCGGAAAGCAAGACGCGATTAAGGCGAAAGTCTGGAAAGACATAGATTTCAAAAATGAGGGTTCGAGATGAACTCGAGCACGCGCCACTCGCGTCGGCCACACGACTCCTGGCCCCTCCTCATTCTGGGACGCACGCGTACACCTGGGACAGTTGGCAAGCGTAAAAGATCTCAAAATCACCACACAACTACGCACTAGAGCCGGCCGTGTATGCACGTAATCACTCCGTCCGGATATTTCTTCTTCGTTCGCTCCTCTCTCTCTCTCTCTCTCTCTCTCTCTCTCTCTCTCTCTCTCTCTCTCTCTCTCTCTCTCTCTCTCTCTCCCTCTCTCTCCTTCTCTCAATTTCTCTTTGTCTTTATTCTTAACACCCGCGCACCTTATTTCACGCAACTCGTTAATTTTAGTTACAATCCTGTTTGTGTTAGTTAACTAATTCAGATTGAAAATGTATAGGAGCTTAAGAGAAAATTATGGGTAATGCCACTTTTCAAAACTATTTTTCACCTTTCCTTAATATCATTATTACTTAACTTAAATAATTAATAAACATGTATTTTTACAAATATAAGCAAACATAATTTATGTTTATAATTGAAGGGATTAAAACTTCTAAACTAAAACTGAAATAATTCCTGTCTTTTCGTTTTATTAAGTTAAGATAAAATAGTCTCGAACAAAAAAGAGAAAAAGTTGTTTTAATAGTATCTTTTAATTAAAATGTATTTATTGTTTTTAAAATAATTTAATACTTGTGAATTCTCCGAGTATAATTATTGATTAAAAATCTTTCACAGTAATTTTAAGAAATTGTTAATAATATGATTGTTTTAAATGAAAATTTTAACATTAGTATTCAATTATTAATTTTGAGTGCTTAGTAAAATTAAATTTAAAATAAATCAAAACTTACTAAAAATTTTCTATATTTCATTTTATTTGAGTTTATTGTCTAAAAAAAACTTAAAATTTTAGAATGTTATGAATCTGTATGAAAGTGTGAGTTTAATCCTTTTGTTTTTATATATTTAATTAAAAATTTTAAATAGTACATACTTTGTGATGTTAGTATATATTATTATGTATATATTTATATTAATACATAATATTAATTTTGATTTTATGTATTAATTAAATAATTTTACTTACATTGTAATAAATTAATGCAGAGAACATCTGCAAACTATTTTGAAACTATAGGGAAAGAAATTGGTTATATTGGTTAGTTAATTGGTTATATTGGTTAGTTAATTGGTTAAATTTGTTATTGATTAAAGTTATAAATTGGTTATAAAATATGATATTTGCTCGGGCGAGAGAGGGGTATAGAACTGATAACAGCTACCTGAGTTTATTTGTGAGAAGTGCATTGGAGAATGAAATCTTTCTTATGAAACTAAAATAGATAGATAGATAGATAGATAGATAGATAGATAGATAGATAGATAGATAGATAGATAGATAGATAGATAGATAGATAGATAGATAGATAGATAGATAGATAGATAGATAGATGGATGGATGGATGGATGGATGGATGGATGGATGGATGGATGGATGGATGGATGGATGGATGGATGGATGGATGGATGGATGGATGGATGGATGGATGGATGGATGGATGGATGGATGGATGGATGGATGGATGGATGGATGGATGGATGGATGGATGGATGGATGGATGGATGGATGGATGGATGGATGGATGGATGGATGGATGGATGGATGGATGGATGGATGGATGGATGGATGGATGGATGGATGGATGGATGGATGGATGGATGGATGGATGGATGGATGGATGGATGGATGGATGGATGGATGGATGGATGGATGGATGGATGGATGGATGGATGGATGGATGGATGGATGGATGGATGGATGGATGGATGGATGGATGGATGGATGGATGGATGGATGGATGGATGGATGGATGGATGGATGGATGGATGGATGGATGGATGGATGGATGGATGGATGGATGGATGGATGGATGGATGGATGGATGGATGGATGGATGGATGGATGGATGGATGGATGGATGGATGGATGGATGGATGGATGGATGGATGGATGGATGGGATGGATGGATGGATGGATGGATGGATGGATGGATGGATGGATGGATGGATGGATGGATGGATGGAGATGGATGGATGGATGGATGGATGGATGGATGGATGGAGGGATGGGAAGGAAGGATGGATGGATGGAGGGATGGATGGATGACTGGCGGTGGCTGCTGCTGGCTGGCTGGCTGGCTGTCTGGACTGGCTGGCTTGGCTGGCTGGATGGCTGGCTGGCTGCTGGCTTGGCTGCTGCTGGCTGGCTGGCTGGCTTGGCTGGAATGGCTGGCTGGCTGGTGGCTGGCTGGCTGGCGGGCTGGCTGGCTGGCGTGAGCTGGCCTGGCTGGCTGCTGGCTGGGCTGGGCTGGATGGGCTGGCTGGCATGAGCTGCTGGTGGCTGGCGTGTCTGGCTGGCTGGATGGCTAGCTGGATGGCTGGCTTGGCTGGCTGGCTGGCTGGCTGGGCTGGCTGGCGGGCTGGCGGGCGGGATGGCTGGCCTGCTTGGCGGCTGGCGGCTGCTGGATGCTTGGCTGGCTGGCTGGCTGGCTCGGCTGCTGGCGGGCGGCTAGGCGGCTGGCTGGATAGGCTGGCTGGCTGGCTGGCTGGCTGGCGGGCCCTGGGCTGGCTGGCGGGCTGGCTGGATGGCTGGATGCTGCTGGCCTGGCTGGCTGGCTGGCTGGCTTGGCTGGCTGGCTGGCTGGCATGGCTGTCTGGCTAGCTTGCTGGCTGGCTGCTGGCTGGCTGCTGCCTGGGCTGGATGGACTGGCTGGCGGGCGGGCTGGCTGGCTGCGGGCTGGCTTGGCTGGCTGGGGGCTGCTGGCTGGCTGGCTGGCTGGCGGCCTGGCTGGCGGGCTGCTGGCGGGCTTGGCTGGCTGGCTGGCTGGCTGGCGGGCTGGCGGGCTGGCTGGCTGGCTGGCTGGCTGGCTGGCTGGGCTGGCTGGCTGGCTGCTGGCTGGCTGGCCTGGCCTGGTAGGATGGCTGGCTGGCTGGCGGGACTGGCTCTGGCTGCTGGCTGGCTGGCATGGCCTGCTGGCTGCTGGCTGGGCTGGCTGGCTGGCTGAGCTGGCTGCTGGAGGGCTGGCTGGGCTGGCTGGGCTGCCTGGCTGGCTGGCTGTCTGGCTCTGGCTGGCTGGCGTGGCTGGGATGGCTGCTGGCTGGCTGGCCGGCTGGCTGCTGGCTGGCTGGCTGCTGGCTGGCTGGCTGGGCTGGCTGGCTCGCCCGCTCCTCGCCCCATCTTTCCCCCCCCCCCGCTTGACCCCTCCTCCCCCCGTCTTCCCCGCTCTCGCGCCCCGCCGCCCTGTCCCATCCCCTCTCCCGGCTTACCGTCGGCGCTCCCTCTGGTTCTTTGCGGCTGGTTTGTTGCCCGCCCTGCCCCTCCCCCCCTCCCTCGTTGCCGGTATTTTTTGTCGCGTCTCGTCCACCCACTTTTACCCCTTTCCCTTCTGTTTTTCTCCATGTTGCATTTATACAACTACTTCTTGCTTTAACTAAAATCGCATGCAGCTTTCCTATAGCAAACTCTTAGTTGGCATCCTACGTATACCTTTCCACCTTATTGTGCAGCAAGCCAAATCCTCTGCAGGCTCCTCGATGCACAGCAGAACCTATCATTTTTGTTTATTGTCCCAAGGAAACGTCCATCGAAA
The DNA here is from genome assembly GCA_018883505.1 of Ceratosolen fusciceps. Lineage (NCBI taxonomy): Eukaryota > Metazoa > Arthropoda > Insecta > Hymenoptera > Agaonidae > Ceratosolen > Ceratosolen fusciceps. The sequence goes on along the minus strand of RCIC01000069.1, from coordinate 101 downwards.
GTGATTTCCTCAGAATGTTTTAACACACAGACCGGGAGAGTTTCAGATATCAACATAATAGTACACAGTTTGTTTTTAGTAGTATTCATGTTTTCGTCCAT
>RCIC01000068.1:0-126479 GCA_018883505.1 Ceratosolen fusciceps | reverse complement strand
GCGGAGAAAGGAATTAATTCTTATAAAATTCCTTTTTCTTTACATTTTTATTTAATTTCAGTAATTTTTTTATTATTTGACGTAGAAATTTCATTAATTTTACCTATAATTAATACAATTAATATAATAATATACTTTGAATTTTATTATTGTATAATAATAATTTTTTTTATTCTTTTAATTGGATTATTAATTGAAATTAATGAAGGAGCATTAAATTGAAGAATTTAATTATTTAATAGTTTAATAAAATATTAAATTGCAAATTTAATGATGTTAAAAAATAACTTAAATATAATAGTAATAAGGAATATTTCCTATAAATAAATTTACAGTTTATTACTTTAAATCAGACATATTACTAGAAATAATAATATATTAATATTATTAACTAAATTAGCAATTTAGTTTATCTTATTTCAATTATATATATATATATATTAATAGAAATATAAATAATTCAATTATTTAATTAATGAATTAGAAATTCATAATATTTAATATTTCTTTAATTGGAATAATAAATATATTCAATGATATTATTAACAATAATATACCTATTTTAGGTTTCAATTAAGTAATAAAATTTATACAAATTATATATATATTAAACTTTGAAAGTTTAAAGTTTACTTTAACTTAAAATTTTATAAACATTCCCCCGTCCTGAACACCTACGGCTCTTAAAGCTTCTCCTTCACCTTTCCTAACCTCCTGATTTGCTGCCCATTATTTTTTCACATTCAGTAATTATCCCCGCGTTTTCCCCCTCCCCCTAACGTCTTCTACCTGCCCTATCCTCACACGTCTCTCATCAACACACTAATACTCGTCGCATCCCTTCTTCCTACGTCTCGTTTTCACCCTCGCCCTTCACTCTTCTTGGTTTTCCTGCCTAACTTTTCCTCACCCCCCTTCCCACCCCCTGGAGGGCCTTCCTCTTCCCCTGAACCTCGTCTTCTGCTTACAACATAACCTCCCGCCGGCTTTCAATGTTTCTCCCCTCTAAAGCCTTCTCTTCTTTCGCCTGCCCTTTCTCCCCCCTCCCCCCTCCCTTGCCTGCCTCCTTGCCTCACCTCAATTCTCCACCGACCTGCACTCCTCTCCTTTCCTCTCCCACACTTCCTCTTCCTCTTCCCTTCTCTGACCCCTTAGCCGCCCCTAGCTCTCCTTCTGTTTCCCGGCCTTGCTTTCCCTCATCCTCGCCGACTTTCCTCTCCCTCTTCCACTTCCCCCCCCCCTCCCTTCTTGTTTCCCCTATTCTTCTTCTACTCGGCCTCCTTTCCCTCTCGTGCCTGCCCCCTACTTCCTCCTCTCCCTCCATACCTCACAGGCTCCTTTTTTGCCTCGTTTTGATCCCCCCCCCCTCTTCCTCCCTTTCCTTCCCTCTTCCCTTTTTTTTCCCCCTCTCCCCCCTGCCCGGGCGGCCTTTCCTCTTTTCCCTTTCACCGCTCCACCCTCCTCCACATTGCCTTCATTTTCCCCTCTCCCTAAGTTCCCGATCTACACTCAAAAAATAACGCACTAAACGTTTGACTTCCATACACTTTATCCTCCTACTTGCTCCATCCTTCATCCTCCTATATACAATCTATCCCTATTCATCCATAGAATCTACGCCTTTAAGACATTCTATTAGTATTCATCTCGACACTACCTACTTCTTCAAGCACCGCTAACCTTCTACTACTCCACCGAAAACCTTCAAGGTCTCAAAATAATAGCCACATAATAATTAACAAAATCATTTAATATATAATATTATATTATATTAACTGATCTATAATCAATTTAACTTGCTAAAAAGTAAATTAATAAATATAAAAATAATCAAACTACATCAACAAAATGTCAATATCAAATTGCTATTTCTAATCCTATACAATAACGCTTAAAATATATATTATAATTTATTAATTTTAAATGAATGCATAAAAAAATAGTTCCAATTAATACATGTAATCCATGAAATCCAGTTCCAAAATAAAAAATTGACCCAAAAACTCTATCATTAATTGAAAATAAAGCTGTACTATATTCTATATATTGAAAAAATGTAAAAATTATTCCTAATACTACAGTTACTATTAAAGCAAATTTTCTCTCATTATAATTTTTATTTAAAACAGCATGATGACATAATGTAACTGAAACTCCAGAACTTAATAAAATAATAGTATTCAATAATGGAATTAAATAAGGATCAAATATAATAATTCCTTTAGGTGGTCATTATTCTCCAATTTTTATGGATGGAGATAAATATATATGTAAATAACATCAAAAAACTCTTAAAAAAAAAAATAATTCTGAAATAATAAATAAAATTATTCCTAATTTTAAACCTTTTTGAACTTCTAAAGTATGAAATCCCTGAAAAGTTCTTTCATAAACAGTATCACGTCATCATTGATATATAACTAATAAAATTAATCATAGTCCAAAAAATAACATAAAATATACTCTTTTTCTTAATATATTAATAAAACCTAAAATAAAAATTATTAATCTAAATGATATTAATAAAGGTCATGGACTTGGAGAAACTAAATGAAAAGGTTGATAATAAATTCTTTTATCTATAACAATATTTTTTTTTTTCATTAAGTTAATTCAATTCTATATAAAATTATTAAACTAGTAAATACATAAGCTTGAATAATTGTAACCCTAAACTCTAAAAATATTAAAATTAATTGTCTAATTACTACTAAAATTCTAATTAATAAATTTTTTTCACATAAAGAAGATATTAATCTAATTAATACATGCCCAGAAATTATATTTGCTGATAATCGAATTGCTAATGATCCAAATCGTATAAAATTTCTTACAGTTTCAATAATAACTATAAAATTTAATAATCCTATTGGTGTTCCTTGAGGAACTAAATGAATGAATATATGATTAGTATTTTTAATTCATCCAAATAATATAAATGATAATCAAATAGTTAAAGATAAAGCTAATCTTATTCTAAAATGTCTAGTAGCTGTAAAAATATATGAAAATATTCCTAAAAAATTATTTAAAAAAATAATAATAAATAATCTTATAAATATTAATATATTTATTAAATTATGTTTATAATTTAATAAAATTTTAAATTCTTCTATTAATAATTGAATTAAATAAATTAAAATAAAATTTCATCGAGAAGGAATTAATCAATATATTCTAGGAATAAATAATATTACATAAATTAAACTAAATCAATTTAAAGAAAAATTTATTGATGAAGAAGGGTCAAAAATTGAAAATAAATTTATCATAATCATTTAAAATTAATTTTTCTTTTTTCAATTTTATTTATATTTTCAATTTTATATAATGAAAATAAATAATTTAATAAAATTATTCTTAATAAAAATAAAATTAATACATATAAATATAAATTTATTCATAATAAAGGTTTTATTTGTGGAATAAAATATTATAAATTATTTATTTATTTTATAAAAATAATAATCAACTATTTAAATACTTAAAAATATTATAACCTCTTCGAAATAATTACTTTAATTTGACAAATTAATATTATAAATTAACTAATTTTTATTTTATTCAATTGGCGCGAGATAATTATATCATATTTGATTTAAAAAATCAATTCTTTCGATTAAGATATCAGCCCCTAGCCTTGAATATATTAAATTAATTTGTATTAATCAATCAATTATAAAAATTTTTTATATCTACTGCTTCTATACCAATAGGTATAAATCTATCCCTGATTAACTCCACAAATCTCTGAACACTCAGCAAAATAAACTCCTCCCCCGTCCACCCCCCTCGATGCCCCATCCGCCCATCCCCTCCAATAGCCCCCCACCCCCGCTGCCCTGCCCCTTTGATTACTTTTTCGTGCTTCGTCCTGGAACAGCATCAACTCCCCCCTTATTTCTAAAGAAGGAATAGTAAATGAATGAATAACATCTACACCCGCTCCCGCTCTAATTAAAAATCGAACTCGCCTTGGAATATTAATAGGGACAACTAAGTAATTATCTACATCTAATAAACGAAATAATTCTTTATTTTTAAAATGACTAACTATATAAGAATCAAATGATTTTTTTATATAATCACTATATTCATATCTTCAATATCATTGATGACCAATTACTTTAATGGTTATTAAATAATCAGAATCATTTTCAGTTAAATATAATAAATGTAATGATGGAAAAGCTAAAAAAAATAAAAATAATATAGGTAAAATTGTTCATATAACTTCAATAAATTCTCCATGAACAAAATTTAAATTTACAAATCTATTAGAAATAATTTTAAATACAAAATAAATAGTTATTACTATAATTACAACAGCAAAAATTATAACAAAATCATGAAATATATGTATATATTCTATAACAGGAGAACTTGCTTCTTGAATATTTATTTGTCTTCATAATGAAATTTCTAATAGTAAAATATTTACATATATAGGGTTTAAATCTATTACACTAATCTGCCATATTAGAAAATAAATAAATTATTTTGAAATTACTTTAGGAATTTCATAAAAAGAATGATCTGAAGAAGGATAATTTATTAATCATTCAATTGAAATATTAATTTTATCTAAAAATACTACCATTCGTTGACTTATTAAAGCTTCTAATAAAATAAATATAAAATAAATTGTACTAATAAATGAAATTATAGATCCAAAAGTTGATAATATATTTCAACATATATAAACATCAAGATAATCTCTATATCGTCGAGGTATACCTCTTAAACCTAAAAAAATTGAGGAAACAAAGTAATATATACTCCAGTAAATATTAAAAAAAAAGAATTTTTAATCATTTTTGATTTATCATTAATCCAAAAAATAAAGAACATCAATATATAAATCTTCCAAAAATTGAAAATACTGCACCTATTGATAAAACATAATGAAAATGAGTAACTACATAATATGTATCACGTATTATAATATCTAATAATGAATTAGATAAAATTATTCCTGTAATTCCACCAATAGTAAATAAAAAAATAAAACCTAAAATTCATAAATTAATTACTGAAAATCTAATTTTTACCCTTGTCAAAGATGCTAATCATCTAAAAACCTTAATTCCAGTAGGAACTGCAATCACTATAGTAACAGAAGTAAAATATGCTCGTATATCAACATCTATTCCTACTGTAAATATATGATGACCTCAAACAATAAATTCTAAAACTCCAATTCTAATTATAGCATAAATTATTCCTATAGTACCAAATACTTCTTTTTTTTTGCCTCATTAATAATTATTTGAGAAACTAAACCAAATCCTGGTAGAATTAAAATATAAACTTCTGGATGACCAAAAAATCAAAATAAATGTTGATATAAAATTGGATCACCTCCTCCAGCAGGATCAAAAAAAGAAGTATTAAAATTTTGATCTAATAATAATATAGTAATAGCACCAGCTAATACTGGTAATGATAACAATAATAAAATTGGTGTAATTATAATTGATCATGTAAATAAAGGAATTTTTTCTAATGAAGTTACTTCTATATTATAAATTGTAGAAATAAAATTAATAGCCCCTATAATAGACGAAATTACAGCTAAATGTAATGAAAAAATTGAAAAATCTACTGATAATCTATTATGAAATAATTTTGATGATAGAGGAGGATAAACTGTTCATCCTGTTCCAGCTCCAGTACCTGTAAATATTCCAATTAATAATATGAAATAAGCTGGAGGTAATAATCAAAATCTTCACTCTGGCCCACTGAGATATATTCTCACAGAATACGTGGGCCTCATCTACCTAACCTGGTTAGGATCAAAGACTCGGCACGAGCGTAAGGATCCTCAACCTAGGCCACGAGTCTAACAAAAACCTCATAGCACTGCTTAATTAATCATAAGGTAAGAGAGCTCTCTATTTGCGAACGAATCCGAATCGCGAGTATCTGCGTGTATTGTATATAAATTAAATTAAGATAATTATATTCAAAAGGCTTTTTTCTCCTCCAACTGGGAGGAGATTTTTTATGCCATCCACTAGATAATAAATTGTTTGTATATATTTATTAGAGAATTGCCGTGTTTCATTTGTGGAACCCTTTCCCCCTCTTATTTTCAGAACTCATCTTTTAGGTTAGGTACGAAGAAAAATATACAAACATTTTATTTTAATTATATGGTTCAAGTTTAACATACATTTTACTTTTGTATTTCAAATTCACGTTATTTTATTATTAACAGCTTAAATTATTAGTGTATGTTTCTCGAGAATTAATTACGTTGCAGTTTTGACTTGAGTTTGCTTTATTTCGGGGAAAGTCTTCTGTTACAGAATATAAAAACATAGCTGTAAATTTATCGTAACCAGTCATTCTCACGAAAATGAATACCGACAACACTAATAGAAAAAGTTATCATTGTAACTTTTAATGATTGAACATTAAAATAAGTTTCTCATTATAATAATCAAGAATAAGTTTCTAACACTTTTATGTGCATTATGTAGTGACTTAGCAAACCTTGCAATCCTGATAAATTATAAAAGAATAAGTAACTACGAATGGTGTTGATACCATGGGTGTTACGGTCCGCGTAGGCGTAATAAATAAATAAATGCGATACTGCATAGTCGTCGAGTTAAAAATAATATTAAGGATTTATTGCGAGATTTATTGATTTAAAAGAATGACCGAACGAGACGTTTAAAATATAAATACGTAAAGAAGAGCCTAAAATATGAAACGACGTTACGATATTAGGGTTTAGGGGAAAGTAAACACTGTAGGACGAGCGAGTTGTCAAAAAGTCGATAGCCGCAGGGGCTTGAAGCCTGCTATGAATCCGAGGACGATGAGGCATGTTCGCCACATACGGAACACCGTCCTGGCCTCGGGTCCAACGGGCCGTCGTAAGAGAATTTATTGCGCGAAACTAGGCTCGCCCACCGAACGACAAGAGCCGGCCGAGGCCCAGCGTGACCAGCGCCAGAACCCCCTCTGCCCCTCTACGAATTTTCCAGGCTAGTTAGATCGGCGGGGAAAAGGAAATAAAATGAGGGAAGGTCGGGAACTCGGGGCCTTCTTCTCACCTACCCTTTTTCGGTATCGACAAGACCTCGGAATCAGAAACTTTTCGCGAGCTATAAAAATTGTAAGGCTTGTATTAATTGTAAACTCTCCGATCACCAATAAAAGACTTGCGAAATAATGAAATATTGTGATTGAATTTATTTCCTAAATATCCTGCAATCCCTGAACAATAGGTATTGTTACGGCGCGAACCACCCTTTAAACCAAATCGTCAAGACATCTTTTTCATCTTGACTAAAATACAAACCTGCGCGGAAAAGTAACTAATCGTATGATTTGGAATCAATTGTCTTCGGTCTGCGCAATTAGGCGCCAACTACACGGCGATTGGCATGCCACCTTAATAAGTATTTATTAATTAATACAAAAAAGACCGCCAGTACACTCCGCTCCTTCAACAAGTACACTCCCTTCCACCAACCAGACTACCGCTAATCTCATAAGACAAGAGAAGCGTGTGAATACATTAAGTTTATCCAATCACAGTGCTAATCAAAGTTATACAATAAAGTAACTGCAATCATTATCAGTGTTTCTCTTTTGTGATTTTCCAAAAAACAACATTAACTCATAAATATCAAGGCTTGTTAGCGCAACCCTTGTACAACGCGTCTAGCTAACACTTATACGCCCGGTAACAGGTATTATTATGAAAAGGAGGAATATACGTAGAAATAATCATTAATGAATACAATAAAGAAATTTCCCAGACTAAATTAATTGATCAAGTATAAAAAGTACAAAATAAATTAAGAACAGTACAGAAAGTTAAATAATATTTTAGGAGTTTCTATCTCAACAAAGAACACGATGACTCGGTAGTATTGTGAATTAACCAAGAAAATATCTAATTTAATATATTTAATATATTAATATAATAAATCTAATTTACCGACAATGTATTCATTTCAAATCCATTATTCTATTTATAGTAACTTTTAAATGTAATTTACTTATAACCGAAAGCCATTTTCTTAAAATTAGAACATTAAGATTTCAAATGTTTTAAAAAGCTACTTAAAAAAAAACTTAAAATATTATTAACTAAACTTTGATGTTTTATATGCATCTTCTTAGATAATTAAACAGTAATCTAAGAATAAAGATCATTTTTAAATTTAAATCAATACTAAGAAATATACCTTCAAATCAGAAGTTGTCTTTTAAATCGACGGAAATTTAAATCATAAATAACATGTAAGATCTATAATGTAAGAAAATATAATGTAATCCATAACCTAATTGTAAATACTAATTGTAAGTATTGGAGATTCACTAAAAATATACGTCCCTTTTTTGTAAGAACGAAAATTTTAAGACAAAATTAATTTTTTCAACAGCAAAAAAGAAAATGTAAATACTTAATAATGAAAGGAAGAGGTATAAAATTCATACAAAGAAAACTCATTAAAAAGAAAAATATATTTGATTGAAGAAACCGATATAAAATTTAAGTACTACAATAAATCGATAGTAAAGATTATTTCAACATTTAGGCACGTTTGGAAAATCCTTAAATATTTTGAAATTCAAAAAAGAACGAGTTAAAAAAGAGTATTCGTGTGGCTAAAATTATAACTATTAAATTTTTTAAATCTTTCGAGACTATTTTTGAAAATTTATTTGCTGTAAAACAAACTATGATTTCTGTCGAGTCAAATAAATTAAATTTATTTTATAATTTGATGTGAGCGTTCATTCGATTTTTCCTGCTTTAATTTGATAAGAATTTTTAACGAAATTTTACGGTTCTATGCTAATTTCATTAAAAGCACTTTAAAAAATTTGGAATGGAGACACTACATTATCAATGTACTGTTCCATAGTAGCCAACATACAGCGACCGTTTATACCGATAGGGTAAGTAAAAATTTAATTCATTATTGAGTTGTTATACTTTATTTATACACTATTTAATGATTTAAAATTAAATAGTCTTATATAGATTAGTCATGTATTAATGACTTAAGAAAATAAGAAAAGCATCTACCAAATTTAAAATATTATTTAAAGAAAAGCTGTAGTTCAGTGAAAAAAATTGTTTAAACTTGCTTGATTTAAAAATCTGAATAAATTTAATTAAATTTTTAGCATTTGTCATTATGTTATAATTTTGAATTTTATTAAATTCTATTTGCTTTCAATTTTTGGTATTAATTACAAAAGTATAATGACGTTCTTTTGATTTAATATTTAATAATATAAATATATAAATATATAAATATATAAATATGTAAATATATAAATATATAAATATATAAATATATAAATATAATAAATACCTTTTTTTTTAATTAGATTGCTGATTAATCCGTACATGCATTTATCACTTGACATTAAAACTCATCATTACAAATCAATATGTGAAGATCGATTCAGAAAATCATGATAAGTTAGGTTGGAATTCGGGAAGGAAAATTTTTCAAACAGTAAATAAGTCTGTTTTCAAGATTTTCCAAACTCATACTGATACGATAAATAAAATTTTTATATAAAAATGTTAATTTTAATATTTTAAATTGAATTAAATTCGAAGTAACTTATGAAATCTAAAAATGTAAGTTTTATACAATTTAGCATTAAGGTTATGTATTTAAATCGCTATCTTGTTTTTTTTTGTATTTTTATATATATTGCACTATTATTCTGTGTACTAATTTTTTAACTTATATGTAATATAAATGAAAATACGAGAAACAGATTTAACCTCAATTTAAAATTAATAATTTAGTATAATTTTACAAATATTTATTATAACTTTGGCCAAAAATTGTTGTCTAATAATCTTTTGGTATTTTTATTGCTATTTATGATAATTCAATAAAGTTTTAAAATCTTTGATTTTAAAGTTGATCATATTTTATATAATTGTTATTAAGTATTTAGTTGCATTTTTTAAATATTTTAAAAATTTTTTGAGATATTTTACATAATCAGTATTTAGTATTTAAATGCAATTTTCGTAGTTGTATATAAGTTAAAATAATTAAAACATGTGTAAATAACTTATTAAAAATTTTAGTAATGATATTTTTATTCAATAGTCTAGTTTGATTATTTGAATATGTATGAACCATGTGTATATTTATAAATATATTTTATAAATTAAATATTTTTTTTTTTATAAATATTGAATTTAAATACATTAAAAGTTACAAAAATTATATGTTGAAAAATTGTTTTAGGTTTCTTGATCAAAAATCCATATTAGAACAATATTTATTTTTAATTAATATATATAGTAAATGATAAAAACATGTATTGTTGGGGTAGCACTATTCATGGAGAGTTGGGTCTTGGAGGTATCGAAGATGAAACTATTTTGATACCTAGACAGTTAGATTTTGAAAAGTCATCAGAAATTAAACAAAGTATATATTTTTTCTAAGCTTGTGTTTTTTAATTTCATTCCCTTATAAATGTTATTTTGTAATATTTCATTTTCTGTGATTTGTTTTTTGTCGTTTTTATTTAATATATACAATAAAATCTATTACAGTTGCTTGTGGTGAAAATCATACTATTATCATAACCGACGATGGTCAAGTTTATTCATGTGGAAATAATGATTCTGGACAACTAGGTCATGATAAACCAACAAAACGATTACGTAATAATAATTAATTTTTATTCAAATATTCGATTCTTAATATTTAAATATTATATTGTTGATTTTATTGTAATAAAATATAAAGTAAATTATTTGTAGAGTTAATACCAGGATTGGATGCATTTATATTTAAACAAGCAGCATGTGGTGCATCTCATTCTGTAGTAGTAAATAGTTGGGGTCAATTATTTTGCTGGGGTAATAATTCGGTTGGCCAATTAGGCTTAGATACAACATTAGAAATAGTTCAAATACCTAGGATGATTAAATCATTAGCCACAAGTTTTGTAATTCAAATTGCTTGTGGTCAAAAACATTCATTAGCTTTAACCAATAATGGTGAATTATATAGTTGGGGATCAAACAGTAATGGACAACTAGGTCTTGGTGAAAGTGTGACAATTCAAATTAAACCTAAACTTATTGCAAGTTTAGTTGCAGTACCAATTGCATATATTGCCTGTGGCGGCTTTCACAGTATAATTGTTTCTAAATCAGGTTAATTTTTTTTAATTTATTAAATATATAGCATTAACTAGATATTTTAATTATTATTTGATTATCACATATTTATTAAGAAATAAATATATGAATTATTATATTATTATTTTATATGTAGGAGCTGTTTTTGGTTGGGGTAAAAATACATTTGGTCAATTGGGTATGAACGATACAACAGATAAATATGTTCCATGTCTTTTAAAAACTTTGAGAAATGCTAGAGTAAAATATGTAGCATGTGGAGAAGAATTTTCTGTTTTCCTTACAATGGTAAATATTAATTGATTATAGTTTATTTGAAAATATTTAATTATGTTAAGATTTAAAAATTTGAAAAAGAATATTTTGCATTTTCAGGATGGTGGAGTTTTTACTTGTGGTGCGGGAATGTATGGTCAACTTGGGCACGGTGCTAATACTAATGAAATTTTACCTAGACAAATTATCGAATTAATGGGAAGTGTTGTTACACAGGTAAATAATATATTATTTATTTAATTTTAATTAATTTAATAATATAATAATTGTATTTAGATATCTTGTGGAAAAAGGCATACTCTTGCTTTAGTTCCATTACATGGAAAAGTATATGCATGGGGTATTGGTGGATCAGGCCAACTTGGAAATAAAACAGCTGCCAGTGTTGCAACTCCACAAATTGTATTAGGTCCATGGATTTATAAATACGATTCTACAGCAATGGAAGTTGACTCTCAAGGTTTAATTCCAGGATTACTTATTATCAAGCATATATTTAGTGGTGGTGATCATTGTTTTGCTATTGTAACACAAAAAGAAGTATGGATAATATAAAAATATATTAAAATAAAATATGAATGTCACCATTATTAAAAAAAATTGTATAAAAATTTAATTCATTTTTTAGGATAACATAGAACCAAATGATTGCCGCATTTATCTTCCATTCACACAAATTTTAACTATAAATGAAGAACAATTAACCGCATGTCAAAGAGTCTTACAATATTCATCAGTGGATCATGAATTAATGATGTAAATAATTTTTTTAATGTAAAATCATTTTCAATGTTCATAAGTAGTTTTAAATGATTAATTTTTTTTATAGGTATATAGAAACAGTATTTAAAAGTCAAGCTTGTATAAATGCTTCATTTTTGTTAGCTAATGAAGCACACTATAATTGCTCTTATCGACAACATGGTGTAGATTTAGAACTTGCAACACATTTATTTGAAATGATATCTGAAATTCTAAATACGACTATAAGTGAATTGGTATGAATGCATTTTTCCCTACATACTAATGAAAAAATAAAATACAAAAATTTTGTTATTTTAGATTTTGACTTGCATTACGGAATTTTTACTTCCTTCTTTAATAACATCACCTGCAGATACAGAATGTCTTAGAATTTACTTAATTTTACCATTGTATCACGGTTTTACGAAACCTGATCATTGTACAATTCTACATAAGCTATTTTCTGTAGCATTATTTAATTTGAAACCAGAAGGAATAAAAATTCTTGAAATTTGGTGGATTAAGACACCAAAACATTATTTTGAAAATTTAGTACAAATATATAAAGATGTCGTTATGTATTTCATTAAACAACCCAATGTAAGAGAAACAATGGTAAAAAATCATAATATATAGTTTTAAATATTTAAATACATAAATTTATAAATTAATCATTTCGGTTTATAGATCGTTTCATGGAATTCAACATTACAATCAGTTTTAGAAACATTGAAATTCCTAAATAAATTGAATAATTCTAATGATGGAAAACAAATTCCACATAGTATTTTCTATCTCCGTGAATTAATTGAATTTATTGATGTGAGAGGAGATTATTGTCGATGGCTTTACGAAATTAACAACACATCTGTAATTAAATCTTTTTATACTATTTTTCCAAATTTTAATTTTTATATATTTTCTATCCTATTTATATTTTTTCAGTATCATAAAATATTTTTTTGCAATTACCCATTTTTATTTGATGCAGAAGCGAAAACGATTCTTTTAGAAACAGACCAAGCACTTCAGGTAATAATTTAAAGTAACTATCGTTTGTTAACTATTATATATACCGTTTAACTTTAATTATTTTTCAGATGCAATCGGCTATGAATGAAGCTGCAAGCAGAACTTTAACTCATGTATTATTCAGTACATTCCATGAAAATAATCTAGATGTTAGACACAATCACCAGCTTGTAACTCTTACTGTTTCACGTGAAAATATAGTTGCAGATACGTTAAGAGAACTATCTGATTATTCATCAGAAGATTTAAAAAAGCCTTTGCGAGTAAATATAATTTTTTTTATTATACTTTTATGTATTGTATCATACTTTTTGTAATATAAAAATATTAAAAGTAAAAGAAAATAATTTTTTATATATATTATTAAGGTAAAATTTCATGGTGAAGAAGCAGAAGATGCGGGTGGCGTGAAAAAAGAATTTTTTATGCTTTTATTAAAAGAAATATTAGATCCAAAATATGGTATGTTTAAGGAATTTGAGGAAACGAGAACAATTTGGTTTAGTGAAGATTCTTTTGAAGATGAAGCGATGTTTTTATTAATTGGTTTATTATGTGGTCTTGCTATTTATAACTTTATTATAATTGAATTGCCCTTTCCATTGGCACTTTATAAAAAACTATTGAATGAGCCTGTTGGCCTAGTAGATATTAAAAGTATATCACCAGTTCTTGCCAGGTAAAAAAATATAATATAAAATAAATATAATAATAAATTTGATAACGTGTGTATATAAGATATTTGTGTAGGAGTTTACAAAATATTTTAGATTATAAAGAACAGGATTTAGAAACTATTTTTTGTTTAAATTTTGAAGTTACAAGACAAGTTTTTGGAGAAGAAAAAATATACGAACTTATTCCAAATGGCAGTAAAACTTCAGTCAATATAAACAACAAGTATTAAAAAATTTATCCATTTTATAATATATTTAATTAGAAAATAAAAACTACGAATATTTATATTTTAGAGAACAATTTGTTAATCTATACGTAGACTATATTTTAAATAAATCAGTTGATTCACACTTTAAAGCTTTTTATAAAGGTTTTCATAAAGTATGTGGTGGTCGAGTTTTAGAATTATTTCATAGTGATGAATTAATGGCAGTTGTTATTGGTAATGAAGAATATGATTGGCAGAAGTTAGAACAAAATGCTACATATAAAGAGGGATACACAAAAGAAGATCCTACTATTATCCTGTTTTGGCAAGTTTTTCACGAATTATCGCTTGAACAAAAAAAAAAATTCTTATTATTTTTAACTGGTAGTGACCGGATTCCTCTTCAAGGCATGAAAGCGATAAAAGTATTAAGTTTTCTTTTAATATTTAAATCATTATTACAAATTTTGAACTTATTAGTATTATATGTGTTTTAGATAGCTATACAACCAATGTCTGACGAACGAATGTTACCCGTTGCACATACATGTTTTAATCTTATGGATTTACCTCGTTACCAAACACGAGAAAAAGTTCGATACAAATTATTGCAAGCAATTCAACAAACTCAAGGATTTTCTTTAGTTTAATATTTGAATTTATATTCTTCGTATTTGTACGAAAAATTCTATTGATTTTATAATTCACAGCAAACGAAAAAGTACGAAAAACGAATGACAAATTGAAAATTTATTTTCCACGCTGTTAAAAAATTGGAGTTTTAATGGTTCGTTGATCGAACCTAGAATTTATTAACATGTAGAGTATAATCATAAATAATTTAAATTTTTCTATGAGAATTAAGGTATAATTTATTGAAATTTTTTTTAAAGGCTTACTATAGTATGAAGTATTTATATTTAAATAATAAAAAATTATAAGACATTTCAATAATATTTTTAATTGCAGTTTTATTATTAAATTTATATATGTTGCGTAAAATTTTTATTAACTATGAATCTATTTTTATAATTATTAAACCTTATTATCGGACTCGTAGTTTGATAAACATTTTTATCTTATAAATCTATACCATTTATTAGTTTTAAAATCTAAAATTATAAATTAAGATTAATTAAGAGCAATAAATATTTTTATATTTTATAAAGCTTGTTTTTATTTCACATTACAATTCAAGGAACAGGATAATAAATAGTTCTATAATAAATATTTATTTTATGTAATAAATACTGTTTTACAATATTTTATATAGTTTAAAATTATTATATTACAGTTTAGAATCAACGTATATTTGATGTATAAACATAGTTGTTTGTATTTTATTTCTTAACTTCAAGATGAATCATACCATTAGGAACCATATGGGTAATGATTGTATGTAGGGGTACTTCGATGTGTGTCCTCGTTAACTCACCGAGAGCGATATTCTGGGCCTTTCACTAAATTTGAATATGCATGATTCTATTTATCAGCTAGATAGTAGTAGTCGTTATATATTACTAAATATTTTGTTATTTTTAAGATTCATTGTAAATGGTCGGGCTCGATAAAAGATTAGTGATACCTACAAAATAAACTGCTAATACTTTTCTCCCCCTCGTTATTCAAGGCATTATGTTTTTGCTTATAATATTTGTTCCTATTAAGTAATAATTATTTATCATTAATTTATTTATTACAATTTTATATTAATAAAAACATTTAAAATTTATGTCTAAAGTTGTTTATAATTTAGTCTTTTAGAATTTTTTGATTAGGTTATTAATTATATAGTTTTGCGCGTTTAAGCTATATTTAAAATTATAATCTATTATTTATTACTAGTTAATTATTGTTATTGATTAAAAAATTTTATAGGCTCGCTTAGCATCTGGCTTCCAAGCTGTTGCGGCATTTGCCAAGCAGGCATACCTGGGAGGTACAATCGCAGATACGTGAATGTATCTTTTTTTTCTTTTTTTTTTGCTTTTTATGTTTCATACCACATATGTTACATCATGCATTATATTTATTTATATGTATTTAACTTAAAATATTTTACAGGGCATCACGTGCTGTAAGACGAAACATTAATTAAATCTATTATAGAAAGAATAGATATAATTTTTTTAAAATAGCAACCTGTGAGATTGTGGGTGCTGGTTTTAATGTTATGATATATGATGGTAGTTTATAATGCGTTGATACAGAGAGCATTGGGTAATGTAGTTCTTGATTCCGCGTATAAAATGTAAAAATCATTGTGATAATTATTTTTTTAAAAAGGTTTAAAAAAAATATATATATTACAATTTCAAAATAATAAATGTTGTACTCGTAAAATAATAATTAGGTTGAATTTGAAATTTTTAAAAAATTAAACATGCTTCGTTATTCTTTACATAAATTCTTAGTATATTTACAATATATGTTTATAATAATTTTTTTTTTATAAAAAGTTTAATGTTAAATTTTTAAAAATATTACATTAATTTATTATAAATGAAAAATATTATTGTATAAATTTAAAGAATAACTCTTCGGGAAAAAAGTAGGCTTGTAAAGCAATTTGTTGTAGCATTTTATTTTATTGTATGAATATAGGATACGTGAAAGGAAAAGTTTTATTAAGAAATATTTTAATTTAGACATAAAAAACCTGCTTTTGTATCGAAGGAGGAAAAAGCCGTATCATAAACTAATGCACGATACTGGTTAGTCGTTTGTCTCCGTAATTAGGTATATATATATATATTAAAGTTTAAACAATACTTATGCTATTTGGATGGACGTGAGGGCGATGGAAGCAGCCTTATGGATACCGAATAAGCAGCATCTCCGGTTATGAGCTATTCTGCATATGTTACATTGGTGCGAAGTTAACATACCTGTCGCTTAATTAGCTACCTGCTCATGGATCAAGTAAATATAAGATGACACAACTTTAGTGGTGCGCAGCTGTCCGTTCATGAGTCAAGCAAATCTTCTCTACCGCTAAAGGTGAGCGAGCACTTGCAGATACGCCAACCTTTCAAGTAACACCGATACACTATACTGCCAGTTTTAAATATTATAGGTTATTATTATTATTTTTTAATTATTATTGGATAAGTTATATTAGTTAGATTATATTAATTTTTTTACTGTACATTTGCTTCATTACCTTTATTTTTTATTTTATTTTTATATGATATAATTGGAGTATTAGATTATGAGTCTATAATATGAAATAATTTTTCAAATGATTTCATTTATTTTTTTTTAATTTTTGCTTTTTTAGTAAAATTACCAATATTTCTATTTCCTACTTGATTACCTAAAGCTCATATGTAAGCTCTAGTAACCGGATGTATAATTTTAGTACATATTTTATTAAACTTACGAGGATATGGGTTATTTCGATCAATAATATTTACTACACTCTTCGGTCCTCTGTTTTTAATTATAACGCATACGCGAATCAAACCATACTTGATTTAATTAAATTAATTGTTTATAATACTTATTGTTTAAGTAATGTTACAACAAGAACGGTGCGATATTCTCTTTTTGCCAATCGAATAAAAACTGACTTGTGAAGACGTTTATTACTTATAAAATTCAGAGACAACCTTTTATTTAATATTATTATTATTACTTGAAAACGTTAATAAGTTTAGAAGGGGGGATGGCAAGTTCGTACAAATAAAACAGCAATTACGTATTCAAAACTAATAAATAATTTATTTATCTTCTATTCTATACATATATAAAAAAATCTTCCTTCAATAAGAGGAGAAAAAAGCCTTTTAACAATTAAAAATTCTTACAATTAAATTAATTATACGACCTACTATCCAGTTGATTGGATCCAACTGTATGTAAACGTAATAGAGAAATATAGATAGAAGTCAGTTCCGACCGGGTGGGAAAGGTAATCATGACTTAAGTAATCACGGCTTTGTGGCCGTGAGAAATCAACAATGTCGTCCTGGGCTTCGGAGCTATCCAGCTCGTCATAATGTTAAGACCCACTTCGTTCTTCACCAAACTTCGTGCTCCTCCCGCGTTGTTCTTTATCTCGGGAAAGCCGTAAACGATTTACTAATGTCTACACACAACTTCACACCTCAATTTTTTGTCGTATTTTCCTGCACGAATTGGACATTCTTAACACTTCTGCATAGGTCTCACTATTACACGCGGGGTAAGACTACAAATACTAACTCGACACGAAACTAAGCTTTTATGCAGCACATCCACGTGCGAGGTTGTTTTAATACCAAGTAATATTAGATAAAAAGACGAATAGATTATGAATTCACTACTATTCATTTAAACATTATCACAAAAGTTTTAATTATAAAGTCTTCTGTTTTAAGCAAAGAAATAGAAAACAAAGCCAGATATATGAAAAAAGATATTTAATTATAACAAAGAATACTATATACAATTTATTAATACTATATTTATGAAAACTATAAAAATTTATTTAAAATAACTTTAAAAATACAGAAGAAAAAAAATTAAACAATCGTGTTTACTAATATAATTTATTTTATCAGTATTCAATGCAGCAAATACTGAAACTTTGTTTACAGTAAATTTTTATACAATTTATTTAATTTTCTTTTCAATATTTCATAAATTTAATTAAACTTAAATTTTTACCAATTAACGAATACATTTAATAAAAAATACAATTAATTCTCTATTGCTAATAGTTAATGAATTCTTACGCAAAATTAAAATGTAACATTTTGCAGAACAAGTATAACGACACAATTTTATAACTTTATTTCTAAGTAAGAGTCTTTAAATATTCTTATATTATAAAAAAAAATTTAATATTTAAATAAATATAAAAAACAAATATAATACTTTGAAAATTGTTATTTATTTTATTGATTCTTATCATTTATCGTATATAATAAAATATCATCTTCAAATTTATTAATCGAAATATAAATTTTATGGATCAATATTACATTGAATAATAAAAATGTAAAACAAATAAGAAAATTATTTCTTTAAAAGCAAGTCATTTTATTTTTCCTATCAATAAGAATGAAAATAAAAATTTTAAAGAAAAAAAACACGATAAAATTAATTTGACAAAATTACTAGGCGCTTTTATAATGTAATGTATGGAATAACTAAATCCATTATTGTATGATAATGTTTAGTGTAGAACTTATTATATTTTAGAACAATTATTATAGGGTTGATAATTTTTTTTTTCTTTAAATATTGTGTAAAAAAAATTTTTTATCAAAACTAATAGGATTTCAGATTAAATTATTTACACTCTTGAAATTGACATATTTTTAGTTTTAATGTAAGTTTTAATATAAAACTAACATTTATTTGATATGTATTAATTTTTCGCATTCTTTTACTTAAATATGTAAGAATTATTATAATTATTATAAACAGTAACATATTAAATATTTTTACCTTTATCTCTCTTTTTCTACTTCTTCATGTATGCTGAAAACCATATTTATTAAATTAGTTGGGTTATTCAGTTAATTAAAATTTATTCTTAAAATTTATACAATAAATTTTAATGATTGAAATGAATTAGAAATCTTGTAAAAACATTTCAAAAATAAAAAATTTTCTTTGAGTAAATAATGCAATATATATTTAAATATATATCATCTATAATTTCAATACAATCTCAAAACATTAATGATATTTTTTTTTAATTTTTTACGATTAAAGGTTTTATAAAAAATTTTAATTGATTTTGAATATTATGATTTGTGTATAGCTTACAATTTAACTTAAACTAAATTTTTACCTTCGAAAGCTCATACAAATAAATAAATTGTGAAAATTTATTGTTTTTTTAATAATATATGATCTTAATAAAATACATTTTTGATTATAAATTTTATTGAATTTTAAAAATTAAAATACGATTGTTTATCATAATATTTCTAAGTATACTAATCAGTTATTTGAAATTTAATATAACAATTTAAAAACAAAAAGATATAACAACAAAAATATTATCGACTTTGAGAAAAATATATGTAATAATAAAAAGAAAATGATATATTCATTAATTAAAAACTGTAAATTTAAAAACCAATATTCTTATTAAATATATTTAAAAATTTTCTTTATTAAACAAACCTAATTAATTTATACTATGTATGGTAGCCTGCACTGAACATGTTTATTTATTCTTTATAATAATAAAAAAACTTAATTATATTGAAATTAATTTAAAAATTCATTATTATATAATATATTTTATAAATAAATTAGAAACATAAAAATACGGAAATATATTATTATATGAATTTAATAAGTAATTTATTTTGAAGGAGGCATAGAAAATTGTATTTTCTAAATTTTAAATGATTAATAGATTAAATTATAGTATTTTAAAAATATAATCTGATAAAACAAGGATTTTATTATTTGTATTTATATAATCTGATAAATGTATATATTCATAGATTTTAATGATGTCTTTTAAAATGTTTAATGAGATTTCGTGTATACAAATAAATAATTTATGTAATGGTTCTGTTGGGTAAGACTTGTGTTCTATTATCTACTCGATCATGAATTTTATGCGATTAATGCATATTAATTGTATCATTGACTTATTTATTTAGTAGCTTTGATGATTTGATCTGAACCTTAAACTTTTCTTTTTCATAATTAATATTTTTACTTGCTTTAGAAGTTGTTATTATTTTGAACTGTATACTTATTACAAAATTTGGTTAAAAAATTATAAATTTTTTATTAGTATAGAATATACATGGGATACGCAATACCTGTAAGTGAACGTTTCTATTGTAAACAAGAAATTTTTCTTAATACAATTTGAGACGTCAGTTCTAGGCACATAGACATGAAATTGGATTTTTAATATATGTACTGCAATTTATTTTGAAAATAAAATTTTATTTACTAGTATTTTACTTATTTACTTATATATCTATAATGCTGTTCCTTGTGCATGCTTGTCCTTTTTTAAATCACATTGATTTGCATACCACCTCCACTGCCACTTTTCATCGTGATCCGTGGCGAAGATGTACCACCGCCCGACGTTTTTCTCAGTTCAACCGAACGACTACGGTGTCGATAATGTACTACCAGTATATATACAATACTGTAAGAAAGTAACATTAAATATGATTATGTTTGACGATGGAGGTAACGTTACGTTATCGCCAAAATTGTAGAAGTTGGACATGACCTGACACAAAATCCGAGGTAAACAATGGACTATTAAACTCTTGTACTGTCATAGCGTTCCATTTACCCGTTATGTTCTGCAAGGTTCTATATTATATTTATATCTGTTTAAAGCTTTACTTTGAATCCTTTTAAAATATAATTTTTAAATTTTATATATTCTTTTATTCTGGAGAAAATGGCACAGGAACAACAAACATAGGTATATTAAAATACATTTACTTTTTAATATAATTTTATATTACATTAAAATTTACAAATAATATTACAATAACATTGTTAATAAAAAAATTTAATATCATTTATTATAATTAATTTTCGTATTAAGAGCAGTTGATGCGCCGAATCATATACACCAAAAACTACGGGTCTGTATTGGCTTTCGATAGAATTTTTATGATCTATGTATTTACATGTTTGTATAATCATATAAAACAAATTATTAATAGTTCATTTTCTATATTGCGCATTAAATTTGATTCTCATTATTGGTAAAGCTAAAATATTATCGATAAAATAAAAATATATTATTGTAAAATGAAGACAAAATGCTTTAAACATCTATTTAGCTATATTTTTTAAATCTACATTTAGTGTTTGTATGGAATTGTACATTTATTTAGAAAACTATTAATTAAAATTTTTATTCTCTGATAATATTTTATAAATGGAAAAATAAGTTTATCAACAATATGTATAACTTTATATTTTTTAAATTATATACATTATTTTTTATAAAAAACATGAGTTATTTAATCGTAAATAAGAATACCGTTACCTAATTTAGTAACTAATTAAGTAAATTTAGTAACCTAATATAATATTTAATGGGTAACTAATTATTTCATTATTTCATTTAAAAATAATATAAGAAAATTTTATTATGTTTCATAGTACAGTAATCTTACTTTTCTATTTATAGTCTTATTCTTATTTATACTCGTAAAAGCATAGGCTTTAAGGTGAAGAGCTAAAGTAAATAACTTCAAAACAATAAAATGCAATCAAATATAACTTCATTTTTAGCAAAAACTTTAAGATTTTTTTGCTGTATAAAACAAAATGGAATATGATGATTTTAAAAGTTAATAAATAAATCATTTTTTGGTTTCCATATTTTCAATAGAATTATTTTAATTTAAATATATATTACAAAACTATTTGTTTTTATTTTTAATGATTACATAATTAATTTAGAAATTATACAAACATAATATAAAAGATACGAAATTAATTTAAATAGTTCTTTCTTAACACGTTTATTTCTACATCTTGAACTATTTTAATTTATTATTTTATATTTACAATAAAGTATTAATTACAAACATTGTATTAATTAATTTTTTATTACTTTAGATTTCGTATGTATTTATTAATATTTTCAAACATTAACATAAATTCTTTATTTGTAAAACAAAACTACTATAATTTATGTTTTACTATTATTTTAAATTATATTATATTGTTTTATATTTAAAAATATATTTTAACAAAGAATACTCGACAAATTTTTTTTTTATAAAGTACTTAGATAATATGTTTCGTTTATTTTATTTTCATTTTCGATATTTTTAAAATCAAATTCATTCCCATTTATTTAATTTAGACTACGAATTAAATATTTAATGAATATTACTTGATTCTATTTATGACCAAGTCGCTAACAACAAGTAAACTTTTCTGATAAGGACTTTCAGCTAATGTTTGTGCAAGCCTAACGGCTTCTATACAATGCTTTTTAGCTAAAAATCTTGTTTGTTCCAATCCCTGTGATTTATGTACTAATTCGAATGCTTTCTCAACATCACCTGGCTCTTGAAAACGACGCATTATCATTGGATTTAGTTCTGGATACTGAAACATTTAAAAATAAAAAAAAATAAATATATAATTCAATAATTAGATCCGCTATTTATGTACGCATTTTAATAAATTTGAAAATTTGAAGTAAAAAAAATTAATGAAAATGGAGTACTCTTAAATTATAAGGATTTTTATATTATTTTGATATCAATTAACTAAAAAAATATTTTAATATAACGTAATTTTTATATTGTGATAATATGATTTAATTTATTTTATTAATAGTTTTGGTACGTTTTTAAACTTCATTAAAATTGAAGTTACAGTTATTAAATACTTAAGCCGTCGTAAGTATTATTAAATATTTACTTGAAAAATATCACGAATAGATTATAATCATATTTGTTTTTAGTAAAGATAAATTTTGTAGGGGGTAACATTTAATGCTAGGATAAATATTTATTAATATATTTTATAAGTTTATTTACATATATAAATAAATTACAAGTGAAATTTTTAGCGTCCGTTTAAACCCAATTATAAACACGTTGAAAAATCAATTTAGTCACTGCTTGAAAGTTTTACGAAATATAGAAAATTATTTTTTTATGTTAATTTTTTGTTAATACGATTGCAAAAAATTAAAATAATATTATTATTTAATCAATCTATTATTATCTATGATTATTATCTATGATAATCTATTATTATCTATTATCTATGATAATCTATGATTATTTATAAACATAAATAGATGTGAAATAATTAAGTACTATTTAATTTTTAATAACCTAATTACAAGAATATTAAATGAATTATTAGAATGGATTTCAGTAAAAAATATTTTATAATAGCATTATAACTATATGCACTTTTTGTAAAAATAATATTTTAACTCACATTACGTTTATTTAAAAATGTCATCAACATATTTTTCATTTAAATTTCATTTCAAATACCCTTTGTAATTATTTAGTTTGAATGATTACCACGTATTTTCTAAATTCCAAATATGGCTTGACGAAAGGAGATCTTCTAATGGTAATGAAGTTATGAGAAGGATAAATCAAATTGAACTGAGAGAGTATTCTTCCAGAATGCTGAACTAAATGCACAGTGGTATTTGTTGAGTCTATTGAAAAATAAATATAAAATTCCCAATAATATTGTTCTGTTCCTGATTCATAATTTCTAATTTACCTTCTTATAATAAATGCATAATTTTAAAATTATTTTATGACTTACTCGTTCACAAGCAAAAAGAACGGGTGCAGTAGCAAGTCCTAATTTTAAATCTGCTGCTGCAGGTTTCCCCATTGCATTCGATGACGATACAAAATCTAACAAATCATCGACCAGTTGAAAAGCTAATCCAATATTTCTTCCATATTGAAAGGCAACTTCTGATAAGCGTTCATCGGCCCCTGAGAGAATTGCAACCTAATAACAATGAAAACTTTAACAATTACAAAATAATAAATCAAATTTTATAACGATTTCATTTACATACATAATTAAAATTCTATAATAATATTCTATTAACGTTACGTAATTAACTTAAAATATTAGTTTTTAATGTTAGAAATAATTGTTTCGTATGTAATAAAATTATAACTGATTAAATTTTATAAATCTAAAATTCTAATTTTAAATCTGATTTAATTAATAATTGATAAACAAAAAATCTACAATTTGTTATATATTTTATAATAAGAAGTTAGAAAATAAAAACAGTTTATTATATTTTATTACAGTTGCCGTTATGATTTATATTATGGTATAAGAAATAAAACTCGAATATTATTTTTTTTTTCAACTCTATACTATCGAAAATTAAAATGATCGTATTGCATTTAACTTATTTTATGTATTTTATACTAGAATAGTAAATCATTAATACAAAACTATTCTTACGTAAATTTCTTTCAAATAAATCATATTATAAATATTACATTTTAATAATTATAAAAGTAAAAAAAAAACACAAAAATATATATAATTGATATTTGTTATATTTTGTAAAAAAGCAACTTACTGCTTTCGCTGAATTAGCAAGTAAACTTGCTGTTTTTCTGTAGGTTTTTGTTAAATAATGAGTAAACCGTTCATTTTCAGTTTCCTTTGAGCCCAGTTGCATAAATTCTCCTTGAACTAAGTCAGTAATAACCTGTACATTAAAAATGTGTAAAAGTTATTATTACCTTGAATTACCATTAGTGACATGTATAACTTAAATACAAATTTCATTTTCAAATTTAATTTTATTATTTTATTTTACACAATTCGCAATATATCATTATCATTTTTCTTTGTATATTATAAATATTTTTTAATAAAGGTTTATATAATAAATGCTATACTAATAAATATATAATTTTATTGCATTAATAAAAAAATATCAAAAAATGAAAAATGAAATTTTTGATTAATAACACTATAGTTTTACCTAGAAAATATAAATGTATTTCTTTATATACGTATAATTGTAACAACAGGTAGTTGTAAAATATTGCTAAATTTATATGAGTTATTTTTTAATTTTTAATATCAATTAAAAATTAATCGTTAATAATTAGTCACAAAATTTAAAATAGTAATTCTTTACATATTCCTAAGCATACTCTATAAAGATACAACCCTATATAATATGCTTTTTATCAATTTTAATTAAATGTTTTATTATTATAATTTTACGATAAAAATTTATAATAAAAAATTGTCATACCTGACTAAGAGTTAAAGTAACCTCATTACTTCGTAAGCGTGCTATCATCATTGTAGCTACTGCAAGAATGAAATCTCCAGCCATTGTTACCTGAAAATATATTTCTTTTTACGTAAGTTTTCCAAAATATTTTTTTATTATTTCGTTAAGCTAAAACTCTTAATGGTTAAGTGTTGTTATATGTTTCGATATACGATGTTGTTAAAAAGTATTAAAAAAGTATTGATTAATTAGTCGTATAATAATCTACATAAAATACTATATATAATAAAAATGTACTTGTGTGTGTATGCACGTTTGATTATACGCATGTACATGCATATCTTTGCGCTGCGCGAGCGTTGTGATACTATATAGTATAATAAAATAGAATTCTAGTTATTATTAAGCAATACATTTATTAATTTTTAATATATTATGTAAAAAGAATAATACAATAATTGATGCATGTTTACCAATAATTTATTTATTAAAATATTTAAAAAATTATTAAATTAAATTAAGATTGACCAGAGTATATAAAAAAAAATTTTTTTGAAATAAAAAATTAAGTATTATTTATTTAATAGTTGTATTTATTGTTGTATGCTTATATTATATCTTAAATAAAGTATAATTTTATCACTTATATTTAACTAACTAATCAAATTGATAAATGAATATTTATTAATTATTTTATTTATTTATTTATCATTTATTAAAAATAAAATTAAATTCTACCTATTTTGATATTTTTATAACTTACCTAAATTTCGATTTAATTTTCAAACAGAACAAACAATAAATTAGAAATGATATATAATAAATAGAATAAATAAGCGTCTTATTAAAATTAATTTTTAAATTCTATAAAAATATAAATTATTCACAATAATGTGTAAAGCTTAATTTACTAATAATTCGTTATCAGTAATGTAATATTATTAGTAATTTTAGTAATGTAATGTATTTGTAATAGTATTGTATTATAGCATCAATATTATATTATCAATAATTATTTTTATTGTAATTAATTAAAAATCGATATAAAGTCAATAGCTTGAGTTCTATTTATTAAAAATTTGTATTTATTTTTATTATATTTTTCATCTTGATTATTGAATTAAAATATTTAATTAAATTAAAAGAATTTCAATTTAAAAATATTTTAATACTAAATAACAGTCTAAGTCTATGTCTAAGATTCATATTCTTATATATTCCATTTAAATATATAATTAAAAAAATATAATTATTACTTTTTTTTGGCTCCATAGTGCATTAACAGAAGGTTTCCCACGACGAAAATCTGATTGGTCGATCACATCATCGTGTATTAATGAAGCACTGTGGATCATTTCAGAAATCATTGCGACTTGCCGCTGTGATACTAAGAGACCACTGATAAATAAAAAAATCATAAATTTAAACAATTTTACTTGTTTAACTCTTTGTTTATGTAAATACAATATTATCTTTGTACATATTCTTAAATTAAATGTATGTAAAAAATTTTTCATAGCAACTATTTTTGTACAGTATGCGTAGAAACTTTTTTAATTTTTTTCTTAATTATTCATAATTATTTTTAATTAATTTTGTATAATTTATTTATAAAAACTAACACTAATTTTTTTTCTTTTATAACAAAATACTAATACTTGATTTTTTTTATTTTTTGTAAATTTTTAATTCTTCTGGATCAGAAACTAACAGTTATTATTTTTAATCATTTTAAAGTAAAATATTTATCAGTGGAAAAACTATTAATTGAAATAAATACATTTCATTATTTGGTAAATAGATGTACAAATAAAAACTTTTCATTGAGTGAAAAAATCAATTCTGAGAAACGATTTTATCATATGAAGCACAAATTTAATAAAATTAAAAATAGAATTTTTAATTACTTAAATAAAAATTCACAAACAACATACTTCCTTTCTTTGTGATAGTTGATAGCTCGTGCAATAAGTATTGCCACCATGGGTCTGAGTGCCTTCCCTTGTCCACCAAAATAATATGTTGCTATTGTTCTTAATTCTTTATTCGTTGTATTTCCAATCAGCTCCTAAAATAAGAAGTATAAATGATTATCTTAAGATTTAAAATTTTATATATGATAACTCAGCATCAGAAATTTGATGCATTACACGATAAATAATAAATATGCAATTTATTAAACAATTTATTAATCAATAGTCACGATGCAAAAGTAAAAATTAAATAAAACCTTATTTTTCTGATTGTTCGAGCATATACTTACGTAAAAGTGATAAAAAATTGAATCGAAAAACTTATAATGGTGGTGTTTTCGATTGATAATTTTATACAATATTGCATGGCTTGCTTTTGTTTTGCACATTCATTGAAATTGGATTAAATGTAATTACAACTAATCGTAACTGAAATGTCAAAATCTTTTTGTTTTCTATGTTATTTAATTTTCTATTAAGAGTTTCAATTAAATTATTTTAACTATTTAATATTTAAACGGATTTATTGATTTTATTTCAAAATTATTAAAAAGTGCCTGTATGTTTTTTAAAATAATCAATCTACTTTAATGTTAAAAATAATTTGAACCTTTCATTTTTAAAATCTATTAATTTTTCATATGATATTAAAACAGT
Organism: Ceratosolen fusciceps; assembly: GCA_018883505.1. Classification (NCBI taxonomy): domain Eukaryota; kingdom Metazoa; phylum Arthropoda; class Insecta; order Hymenoptera; family Agaonidae; genus Ceratosolen; species Ceratosolen fusciceps. The sequence goes on along the minus strand of RCIC01000068.1, from coordinate 98,031 downwards.
TATTATATTCTGAATTCCCTGTTATGTTTTATCGATTAAAGACAATTATAATATTTACAAATGCTGTCGATGAATTGTCCAATTTTATTTTATTAAATATGTAATTAGTTTTGTACGTAATAATATAAAGATAAAAGGAATATCATTATAGAATAAGAATAATAATGTAACGGTAAAATAAATATATATAGATAGCTTATTGAATCACAGAAAAATTGATTACACGTATTCGAATAAAATCTAAAAAAGCAATAAACATTACCCTTCTTATGTCTTCGTAAACATCTTTTAAGTCATCTTCAAGAAGTTGATAAGGATCAATTCGATAATCTGGAAGAGATCCAGGCTGTTGTGTCTGCATTGAACTCATCATTCGCCAGACACTCTTACGATAATTATATTTATTTTCAATACTCTGGAATATATGAAAAGATACATTAAAATTTTTAAAATTATAACTATGCTGCCTTTTAATTTCAATTATAAAATGTTTATTATTTAAATAATTGAAAAAAAAAATTTACATATCATTAATCTGTTTGCATATAGAAAAATAGTTACTATTATTAATATATTATTACTTCAAAATAGAATTACATAAATTATGATTTGATATTAATATTAATATAAATAACTTTATCAGACATCTATTAAAATTTAAGTAAAAAATGTAAAAAAAGAAAATAGATTATGTTATATGTTATAAGATAATATGTATCAGTATAAATTGTAATTCGAAACTTATTTTTCATGAAAATATATATTAAATTCTAATTTAATATTATAATATTATATTATAATATAGAGGGTCATTTATATTGTTAGTTTTTTTATTATGATTGTTAAAATAATCATTAAATAAACGACATTTATTTCTATAAATAAGTATGAATAAATGCTAAATAAATAAATGCTATGAATAAATTATTTTACATAATATTAAAACGAAATATCTGTATGAAAATGAAATGTAAATAAGAAATAAAAAACTTTTAAAACTTGAATATACATTATTATAAATTAAATTATAAAGTAATATGTTAAATATTTTTTCTAAGTAATGGCAAAATTAAAATTAAGTTGATTAAATGACACTTTATAAAAAAATAAAAAAATAAAAAATGTTCACTTCACGATTTGAAAAATATGTTCGAGAAGTTGATATTGAACTTTGTTGAAAATTTATATTAAATAGTAATACATTGTTAAAAGTATTATTATAAAATGATTTTTTAAATAAGTTCGGCTATTTAATTTTATAATTTTAAGGTACACGAATAACTTTTATTGCAGATTCTGATAGTAAATATTAAATTAAATACAAATTATTAAGTTTTTTGACGTAAATTTTTTTGTGTTATAATAAATTTATGCTGAAAATATGTAGAAAAAATATGTTTAAAATAATAAAAATAACATTCTCTTTTTTTCTAAATCTATAAAGCAATTACTTTATTAAAGTGTAATAATTAAAAGTTATTTAATGAAAATATAATCTTGTCTATATGAATAAAAAAAAATTATAATAATATTTACTATATTGACAAAATAATTATTAGATGTAAAAACATAACATCTCTTATTACAAAAGTAAAAAATTAAAAATAAATCAGTTATGAATAATTACATTAATATAACAAAGCAATAATTTCATTGTAATATTTTAATTATTATAATAATTTAAATATTTATATAATTTATTGTTTAAGAAGTTAATAGAAATAGTTTTTAAATGAGATATTCATATTTATAAAAATAATTTTTTATCAATCGTCTCTGATTTATATCAAACTGCAATTTTAAATTATCTTTTTTTTTATTAAAGAAAGCTTGAATACAATCTATACTGTATATTATTATTTGTAATAAAAATGAATTAACTCTTATAAATTATTGTTATTTGCAGTCCAGTATGCAGTTATATTTTATCGTCGGTAAAAGGCATAGAATGTCAATTTGCTTCAAAAGCTACATGTCACGTTTTCTTCTAATTTCAAATTGGAAATTAATTTTAGTTTAGAGACATTTATTAAATAAATAAATAAAATTTGATAGTAACATAAATCTAAAAAATTTGTAGAAGTTAAATTAAAGTAAATTGAAAAGTGATAAGCAAGCAGCACGTTATTTGTCATATTGTAACTCATTTTGTAAATAGGGCAGATTTACTTTTTAAAACTTATTTAAATTAAATTATTTTTGGATGAGAGCGGATGACGGTTTCAAAGAATGTCAACGCTGAACTAAAGAATTTGTGGAAATCATTAAGTTTCAAAAGATAAAAGATAAAAACAAGTATCTTTAAAATAAATAATAAATATGGATAATGATTATGATTATATATACAAATACAAAAAAAGCTTTTCTCAACAATTAAACATATCTATTTGAGAAAAAGAATATAAGTTAAGTTACATGATTGCAGGGACCTTATACTTATTACTCAAGGATGTTAAATATACTTTTGTACCAATCTTTGCATAAAGTTTTATCTTAGTCGGTCAACAATGAAGGTTCTGCACTTTCAAAACCGTATCATGTCACTTTCCTCGTTGTTATAATTACAAATATATCATCCCCTTATCATTGTTTAAATCTCCCTTTATCTCCCTCTCCCGCTCAATTCTTATTTTTTAATACTATTTCATTTTTATTTGTCATATATTAATAATGAATAGATTAGCACTTAATCGTTATTTTTTAATAAAATTATACAGTGTAATTGTTCAATCATTTAAATATTTATTTAAATATGCATTTACTTTATTGTATTTAATTTCAATACATAGTCATATTGTAATACATAATATGCTTAATTTCAAAAAGAATTCAAAATTGATTATTTGTATAATAAATGTTATAGCAAAAATCTACAAAAAATTAATTACGTATTTATATCACAAATAATATAAAATAATAATAAATATTATAATAAGCATTCTGCAACTTACAAATCATTAACTACTAAAACCTATGTGCAATAGATTGTAAAAACTGAGTATTTAAATTAAAATAAAAAATTGCTTTGAGAAAAGCAATAATGTATAGATTAGATATGCTTTATTTTAGGTATGCTTTATTATATTCACTTTTCAATTATCATGAAATTGAAATTATATTGCAAATGATCATTAATATTTATGAACTTATTTTTACAAATATATATTGTAAAAATTTTTATTGAAATATGATTAAAAAAAAATGCTATTAAATGTATAGAGCAATTAATTGAATTATTCTTCTTTACATATATATATATATATATATATATATATATTAATAAAGACTCTAATTTAAATTTTTTAAAAAATTTTTAGTATAGTTCATTGATTAATGAAATAAACAGAGAAAATAGGTTCTGGAAGAATGTGAAAGTCGTCTAGCCTGTAACTTCGTTCGTGGTTTCATCATATCACGTGAGGCATCAAAATTTCAATGCAGGAAACCATAATACTTAAATGATGCAGATAAGAACGAAAGAAAAAAACTTTTGTTTTCTATTGACAATCGGTAACTACTAATTTATGGTTCGTACTTTTTATGGTCATATTATGTGATATTCTAATAATTCCTCCTTAGAATTCATTGATAGACTCTCAATATAAAAGTTTTAAATTATTTCTTTTATAAATCTATTTATTCATACAAATATTTTGACCCTAACCCTTATTGTTTCTTGTTTATAAAAAATTATAAATATACATATATCTACATATTTCAATCGTGTATGAGAGAGGCACGAGGAATCGGTATTACGTAGAATCACGGCAAATCGAAAGAAATACTCATCATACAACAGGTACATGAATACTTTCGTAATGATCGTCCACCTAGTAAAATACGTTCTTAAGTAACTAAGAAATCGAAACAGCTAATAACAGTAATGAAATATGCCTTCCAAACTTCTCTTCTCTATTCCTTAAAAAAATTTTTCATATAGAATAATTATTTATTATATACAATTTAACTACTGCTCTAAATTAAAATGTATATATTTTCAAATTATTCACTTATTTAGTATTATTTTTAATAATCAAATTACCTGCATATCAGTTTGTAAAAGTGATACAATATATTCACTTTCAAAATAACAGCACTTTAAAAACAACTGATAAAAGACTTTGTACTAATTATGAAATTTCGCATTCATAACAGATATTGAATTCTAATTTTCATAGCCGTTCATATACCTTACGATTCTGAAGTACAGTTTATAAGTTTAATTAACTGTAAATATGGTTTATATTATATAAATATAAACAACAGAATATTATATAATATTCCGTTTAATTTATGCCTTATTTTATATAATGTAGTATTAGCAAACAATAAAACTTAATGTAATATTTTTTATGTATGCTTACTGTATAGTTATTAGGAAAATTTATATATTCAAAAATTATTTTATCGAACATAAAATACTCTGTACAATAATAATTTAATTAATTATTAATGTAAATATAATATCTATAGTATGCATTCATTTATAATTACATTTTTAGCAAACGATTATATTCTTTATAAATTTTAAAAATTATTATTTTACTTTTATATATCATTATCTTTAAATTTATCAGTTTTATTATTAATTAATCTTTTAAATATAAAATATTTTTTATAAAATTTTTTTATATTTTTTATAAAAAAATTTTATAAAAAAAATTAAAATTGAAACCGATTAAAGAATTATGACTTATGAAAGGAAGTGAAAAGTTAGAAGAAAGAAAGAAAATTACTGAATAAAATATAAATTTTCTTTTAAATTATGCAACTTCATTACTATTATTATGTTATTATAATTACACAAACTATTGTTTCAGAACTTCTCATTTCTTCAATTTTCTTATAATAGAAAAAAAATGTAATTAATTATTAAATAAAAAATTGAACAACTGTATTGTATCATTAATTTTAAAAAATTTTAATTTTTATTCGTTTAAGAAATTAAATTTTTTAGAATATATCTTAAAATAATATAATAATTTTCTTAATAAGAAAGATAACTAAAAAAGCTATTTAAATAAAATTTACATTATTGATACTTTAAATCAGATTTTTTAAAACAAATATCTTTAAAAAAGTAAAATAATAAATTAGTCCTAAAAAATGTATATATATATATTATAATTTTTTAAACTAAAAGGTTTAAAATTAATGTTTAAAATTTTATTATAATATAAAAATGGTTAAAAGATTTTTATATAAATAAGCTTTCAAATAAAATATTTATTATAATATTTTTACACGGTGCTAAATAATAAAATAAAATTTGTATTATAACCTTACATTAGAAAGGAAATCTCAAAAGTATATAATACTATAAAGTATAAGTTTGAATTACAAATTAAAAAAATATAAAACATGAAACATATATTTGTAAGATTATCTACTCTATTTTAGTAATAATTTATATTATAATTTTATATAAAATTAAAAAACAATTAATAATAGCTATCAAATTAAATTTTAATGTTTTGTAAGACAATATAATACACTTAATTATTATTCATAATAACTTACTACGTTGTTTTAAGATTCTGATTTAAAATCGTAAATTTATTTTGAATTCTCATAACTACAATTTTTTTATTTTCTTAAAGATTTATTAGTTTTTAAAAACACTACATAGCTGTACTATTAAGATTTACTATACTTAATTTAATGAATTTTATTAGATCGTTCAACTTATATGCATTACTCAAGTCAAATACAAATGATAAGTTAATTCTGAATATGTTTATTATAAAGTCAAGTATAGAAAACTAAAATGAAGTGTCAGTAAATAATAAAAAAGGAGTAAAAATAATTATAAAACATTAGTCATGGAAAGACTTATGAAATAAAAAAGGTAGAACGATTGCGTAAAAGAGCCCATATGATCACTGGAATGTCGGTAGTAAAGAATATTCATATGCGGTCGATGCACAAACAAAAAGAAAGTGTTATCTACACTACCACACTGAGACAAATAAGGAGTGGCGTCGACTCGCAAATATCGTGAGAGCGACCTTGATTTACGGTTGCGAACACGAGAGAGGATCCGTATGAACAGACAGCATCCGCTTATCGGTACAGGGAGAGTCAATTAGAAATGTGGGTCGTGACGTAGTTGGCCACTAACCAGCTAGGATTGTTGGTCTTGAAAGGTGAAAGTGTATTTTCCCACTCATTGTCAGTCAGCGCCGGTAACGAACGTTTATATATACATACAAGTACTTGATACCGGACAGACACGCCCGAAAATAATCAAAGTGGTTATCAAACTACACTGATAAATACATGTAGCTAATTATAATAAATTTATATATCTCACAATTTTTCTGTTACTCATTCTGTATCATAAAGTTATTACTTGACCAAACTTTTTATTAATTTTTTCTACTAATTTCGTATTTTGAAACGGACGACTCTTTTTTCTGTCAACTGACTCATCTCACATTTACTGTTTTCTTTAAATAAATAAGCTTATTTTAATCTTTTCGAGTCAATTGTTGATAATCATTAATAAAATTATTAATATATTATTCACAATATACAAATAATTAAACTTTAATGTTATTTATTTTATATAACAACTAAGATAATATTTGAATTCATACTTTGATAATTTTAAAAATTCAATAACATTAAATCAGTAATTTAATTAATTGTAATACATCATAACTTCTTTTTATAATTGATAATAAAAATATTTTTTCAAATTTTTTAATTAAATTTATGCAAGTTCTAAACTTTACACAAGTTTATTGACTTCGAAGGATAATTAACTTTAAATTAACTTTAAATTAGCGAAATGATAGGTGATAAATTTAAGAGAAAAAAGAGAGTGGAGAAAACCAAGGAAATTATAATGCATTATTGTAAACGTAATTAAAAGGTCAGCGTTCTATAATAATATCTAAAAATTTTAAAAACTTGATTCATTTACTAAAATAAGAAATAGGTTTAACTCTAATCAGCTGTACAGAAGTAAATAAAAAATAATTTCTTAAATTACATAGAAGTTGAACTATAATTCTAATGTAGAAAACAGAATATAATACATAATTTAAAATGACATTATTATATAAAAATATTCATACAGACTTATTATTGAGATTATGAAATAGGTTTATATAGTATTCATAATAATGATATTTTCATCTACAGTTAAAGTATTTTATAAAAGATGTAAATTTAACTATATTTTTCCCAAATTGCACAACGAACTATTGCGTGCTATGAAATTTAAAAGAAATCTTTATTTTAGACATGTAACAAATCGATATTATAGTGACTTAAACTTTATTATACTTAAATATCGAAACATATTAATGAATATCTGTAGATAAGTTGAAAGAAGCATATCTTATAAACTTTCACTTCTTTTCAAAACGTCATGGTGTAAAAATTCCTTACATTCACTGAAACATTACATTCCAGCTAAAATGCAGTGATGATGGTTGAATAAAAAAATTTATATTATTGTTTATAACTTTCAATTATACTACATAAAGCACAGCACTCCTTAAAATAAAGTATATATGCGAGCGTGCGTTTGCGCGCGAGCGCGTTAATACTAATTATGGATTAAGAATTTCGCGTTCATAACAGATGTTGAATTCTAATTTTCATAGCCATTCATATATCTTATAATTCTAAAGTACAGTTTATAAATTTAATTAACTGTAAAAATGGTTTATATTACGTAAATACTACGTTTAAATCTAGTTTTTAAATAATATTACTTATTTTTTCCAAATTTTATTTAAACATATTTTTCATTTCGAATTTTTCGAAAGCATATGATATAAATTTGGATATTGCCATAAAATAGGATTTAAAAAATTATCCTTAAGATTAATGAGTTCTAAATATTTTCAAATCGTATAACAGTATACTAATAAATAAAAACTCAGTAATTATTTTAGTAATAGAATCAACTATTTCATACAAATTTAAAAATTACTAATTTTTATTTATAATTTCCTGATTTATTTATTATTCAAGGTTTCATTAATTATTTTATTTTTAAAAAATATATATTAATAAACTGTAAGCACTCTTATAATAATTAACAAAACGTTTAAATTATTATATATAATGGATTTTTTATTTAAATTGTTAAAAATTTAAACAATTAAAATTCTCTAAAGATTTTTTTATAGAAATTTTACACCTACGATTCTTCAACGGTAGGTCTACTTTCTTACCAATCATTAAGTAAATGCCAATGCAATACATGCATAATTTCACACATGTTAGCAATCGAGAAAGTGCGTTTACACGTTTCCTAAACATTTACGAACTTGCTTCCATTATTGCATTTAATAAAAGCAAGTTTTTAATTTGAAAATATAAAATATTTTAAGATCATACTTCCATTTAAAAGATTATTTGATATGTATGTATTACCGAAAATATTCCACTACTAAAATAGAAATTTTTTTAGGAACTATCTGATTCATAACGATGAGATCTCGTTCCAATGTAAACTTTGAATCCCGACTCCCTATATCTTGTTTAAAATACTTTATATTAACATTTGTATTATAGATAAAAAATTTATCGTTTTTTCGTTCTCACTTTCAAAACACATGGTTCATATATGTGTATATTACAACCATTTATAAATTCTACATATATCATTCGATTTTTAGAATTCAACTTACAGTAGTAGTATAATAAAGTAATAATATAATAAAATTGAAAATAAATATTATATACTTATAATATGAAAATTAATTGAGAATAAATAATAAAAATACAAAAAATACGTATGATTTTGGATATTTTGTCTTTAAAATAAGAAAATTAGAATAACTAATACCTTTACTAAGTAGTTATAAACTCCTTCTTTAGTACATCTATTATTCCAATTTTCTTATTAAGAATTTTTAAAATTTTTTTGTATAATTTTTATCAATAATCATAACTTTAATTATGAAATACTATAAAAAAATAAAATATCTACCCAACTAATTATAAAAAAACTTTATTTATTTCATAAAATATTGTATTATTATATTCTGTAGATTGAAGTTTCTGTATATTAAATTTTGTTATATTATTAAATTCTTTAAAAAAAATATTCAGAGGATTAAATAAAATCTTTTTTTTTTGTTGTATAATTCTTATTAAATAAATATATAATGTATTAGTTTTAAAATTAATATTTTAATCATTATAATTTAATTAAAAAAAAAATATGTAGATTTTAAAAATACATTAAAAATAAGAAATATATAAAAAAGCTTATTACTTTCACTTTTTTAAAAATTAATTTAAAAATTTTATATTTTAATATACGATTTTTTTACATGTAAATTTTAATAAAAAATTGATATTTGACTAAATATTTCATTTATTTATTGAGACTATTATATATTAATCTTAATGTACATAATCTATTATAATTTTATAGAATTAAGTTACGCTAAGATGTTAATTATATAATATTTTTTCCTACATAAATAAAATTATAAATATGAACATGACAAGTATATTACTTTCATATATAATTAAAAGTACTATGTAAATTAAATACTATATAAATTTCAACTAAAAATTCTCATTTACTTATACAAAATTTTTAATAAATGTAACTAAATGAAGATAACTGTCTTTTAATTTAATAAATATTAAAATACTAATTATCGATTATCATTAACTAATCATATTAGTTGAACTAATCATATTTATTATATAAATAAAGTTTTGCCCTCTTCGTTAAATTTGTAGTAATTTATTAAATTTGTTCTATTATATTTCGTTGCAGTTAGTTATAACTGCATAATCATTAAAATGTTAATAAATTTTACTAAATTATTGTTAAGGTTAAAAATAAGTAGTATATTAGTTTATGAAAATATTTTATTAACTTCATTACAAAAGAATCATAAAATAAAATAAAATAAAAGATAATATTTTGCAGTTCGAACGCAAATCTATTAAATAATAGTAAAAGTATATATATATATATTAATTACAAATTGGAATCGCGATAGTCCAACTACTTTTCGGAAGATTTTCTACGAATACATTTTTCAGAATTTTATATGTATTTAACAATAGTTTTATTTACTTTAGAAAAATGTATTATAATATAAAATTAACTTCAAATATATACAAAACTATAATTTTTAATTTACAGAGTAATGTAACAACAGTTCTAATATATATTGAAAAAATAAGATTAAATTCTTGTAAATATTTCAAAATTAACATATACAATTTGAAATTTTATTCTTTTTAAATTTTAAAAAAAGAGAAAATCTAATTGCAAAATAAACAATGTAAATTGTTTGAACAAATTATTAAGTTTATTATCGTAATTCGTAGCTTCAAAAACATATGTTCAAATATTGAAAAATTTCAAAAATGTTTAAGTATAACGAGAATCACTAGGAAAATGTATCCTATTTTATAGATTGTAAATTTTATTTACATATATTTTTATTTAATCTTCTAAGAACGAAAATAAATTACATTTAGTTTTTATAAGCGAGGTTTAAATATTTAAAACCATTTTCTAAAAAAAAATAATTCAAAATAATTTCGGATTAAAAGTTAATCTGAAAATTTATGAAAACTTTATATTATTATCATATTATGAAATAATATAAATAAAATATTATTATGTAATTTGAATAATTTCAATTTATTTATATATTAATGATTGCGTCGCTGTACATGTATACAAAATAATATGAATAAATTTTTATAAAATAAATTTATTAATAATAAACAGTTATAATATTTTTTATCTAAAACGAAAAATCCTATGTAATGAAAAATTTTTAAAATATAGAAGTATAATAATAAACATATTATAATGAAACTAATAATAATAATAATGAGGTATAATATTCTTTCTAATACTTTATTTTAACATTAAATTTATAAATTTTGCAATAAAAAAAATTTTGTATAATTTCTATAAATCATTAAAACCTATAAAAAATTTAAATGATATTTAGAATATTGTAGTAATTTAATTAAAATCTGTAATGAATAATTCTTTAATAGAAATATTATTTATACTTCTAAAAAATATAAAACAAAAAAATATAATTATGAAAACTTAAATTTAACAAAATACTTTGTAATTGTATCAATTTATATATTTAGCTACACGAGATAGAAAATAAAAATTGAAACAAAACAAATATAATGAAGTGAATAAACTATTATTACTTCTGCTACAACTTATACATAAAAATAATACAATAATTTTTTTATACTTATACTTCAGATCATAAAGATAGAAAAGTTTTCAAATTTATAGCTATTTCAATTATGTGAGATATTACGGAATTTTTTTCTCGATCCATTATAACACGAACATATAAACCTTCAAAAACATACAAAAACACACATTTTTTTGCAAATAACAGTGTTAATTGTCAAAAAGAATGTTTTTAAATTTTTTTATATTAATAATTTTAAATTAAAGTAACATAAATTTTATGTAAAATATTGAGGTGTTTAAATTTAAATTAATAAGTAAAATTGCAATTAAAATTTATTTTATGTATGGTGTAAATAGAGGAAGAATGCAAGAATGTATATAAGTTAATATCGACATAACATTCAATGCAATTCTATATTACATAAAGATTATTATATCACTTTTCGCTATGACACCTTTTAAACATTATGAATATACGTATTTTATTTTAATAAATTGTATTGATAAGTACCTAATATAAAGTATCTTAAAATAAGTATAAAATAAAAGGATTTTCTTATAATAATTTATTCTTTAAAGTATGCACTGAGATTAAAATAAAATAAATAATGTGAAATTAACGTAAATAATAAATAAAAAAATATTTTTTATAAATGAAATGCATAAATTGCAATTATCAGCTATATTTACAAATGAAAATATAGAACTTTGGAGAATTTTGAATATTAAACATAAAAATAATTTTTAAATTTTAAATATTAAAAAAATTCAAGCTTAATATTCATTATTGAAATAAAAATATGGAGTATATTATACATATTATTTTAGAAAAAATATTTCATTAACTATATTTGTTTAGTTATATCGTTATAAAAATTTAATATTATTACATTTTAATATATACTATAAATAATTAATAATTAATTGTACAATATATAACTTTATCATTTAATTGCTCTTATTTTCCCCTTAAAAAAATAAGAATGTGTAACATTACATTATTAAATTAATACTATTTTTATACTTCTGATAAAAAAATAATTATTTAATATAATAGGAAAGAAAACATGAAAACATTTAATAAATGATAAAAAGAAATAAAATATTTATTTATTGAAATGTATCGCTTATTATTATGAAAAAAACCAAAAGCTTTATAACATTTTTTCATGAATAGTTTTTCTGTAATTTAATTTTTGCTTAGTTAATTTTTTTTTTATCTATTATTATTTATCGCTATCATATTATTATTAAAATTTATTAAACAGCTTTAAATAATTTCAACACTTTTAAATTTTGTATAAAGAAATAGAAATAGAAAATTTGTTACATTATTAGAGATTATATATTTACCAGTACAATAATAAAAGTTCGTAAAATATATACTTTTAATTAAACATTTGTGTTAATAATAGAATTTATCTTTTATAGTTAAGTGACAACGAATGGCATTGAAGTAAAATAAAACTTTTTTTTAATATATATAACAATAAAAAAAATATTGGTTTATTTCTTTTACAAAAAATGTTAAATATTAAAAGGTATTAAAGAAATTTCATTCAACACAGCATATATTTTAAATATAAACTTAAAATATACATCATATCGTACATATACAGAATAATGTATGATACTAACAAATAATAAGAGGCTGAATTTCATAGTAAAGACAATCATAAAATGAGGTTTTCCAAATAAATATTACTGCTTATTCTGTAACGTCAAGTTATTTATACCATTTTCTTTCAACATATACTTGGGAATTTTTGCGCAATTCAAATATCATTAATTCTATCATTTTAATACATTCTCACTTGCTAAATTTATTCTACATAAGGATACAAACTAATCATGAATTTTTAAAACCTATCTCAACGATGCCTGATTCTTCATATATATTATAAGAACACTTTCACAGAATTTTCTCTTTTCCGACATAGAATTCAAAATACTTTTTAAGGAAAAATATAAAGTTTTATTTTTAAAGTTGTGATTATTAACAATTTTACATATTTAAAAGTAAATAAAAAAATAAAAAATTACGATAAGTGCAAAGATGTTGAAAAAATATATCTTATAAATATATGTTAATAAGCTTATAATAATTATTTATATGCAGGTTTATTAATATACATTTTGGATCTTTCAATTATTTGATTATGCATATAATAAATTACATAAACTCCAATGATTTAATTCCTTTAATATTAATGAACATTAAAAACGAAAATACATAGCTTGTTTTAAAATTCATTACATATATTTCATCAATATAATATTTATAGTGGCAGCACATCGAATGTTTTAAATGATCGTAAATGTTTAGATTATCATATATTATTAAATCTATCAAGATCCTGTCCAATAAATATCATTGGTTATGAAAGTAATATTATTAAATGCAAACCAAATGAATTATGATATATAGAGGAAAAATATGAAATTTAAAATACCGAATTTACTTAAAAACAAGCTTCAATACAGAGTATATGAATTAAATCACGTACAGTCAATAATTAGTAGTAAACTTCAATTATTCAACAGTTTTATTCTATACCTTTTTTATTTGAACTCCTTTAATCGTTTATTAAATGAAATTATATTTCAATAAAAAAAAGGTTTATTAAATGTTGGTTTAAGTTTTTATTTTCTACACTGCCACTGGCAGATATATATAAGATCTTACCCAAATATTTAACAAAATTTGTTATGATATAAAATTATAAATTGTTTTTGAATAAAAAAAATACAATTTATAAAACTTTCAAAGGTTTCAATTATTAAATATTATTTTCTAGTTTAAATAATAGTATTTTATTCATACAAATTTTAATTAGTATATATAAACAAAAGGATATATAAAAAGTATTTATTGTTGATACCAATTATAATTTCAAGTTTAAAACTCCAGAATAACTTTTATGGAAATCCCAAGAGAAACAATTATTTTTGAGAAATGTTTACAAAATAACTTTCGACAAAAGTCTGTATTTATTGTACCACGAATGTTATTAAGAAACAATTACTATTCTGTTGTAAAGAAATTCCTTCTCTTCAATTGTTTGGAATCGATTGATCTTTTTGCGATCTATTAAAGTATGTTAAACTTATAGCAGACTACCATAACCCAACATTCTACTGGCCTATGTTCACAATGTCGTCTGCTCCAAAAGTACATACCAGACAGCTGATGGTATAAGTGAGCGCGGTCCATGCGAATTTCTGAGTCTGAGTCAACTGATGTTCTTATTAACACCTGCTATGCGTAGTTATAATGTATATATGATGCTTAGCTGGTAGTTTTCAAAAACCAAACAATTTAGAAGCGGCTAACTGTATTATTTAATCAATAATTGACCAGAGACATTAATCCGAAACTTAGGTTAGATTAACGGGTAAATTAACAATATCTGTGGGAAAATGTAGATTAATGAAATCCCTTAGGCTTACCTGACAATATTGAAGAAATTTGGTACTATTACTCTTTTCAATGAATCCGCGACGGGAGATTTTTGCTGAGGTAAAGACTGACGCAATATTCCAATGAAATTGACGAATCCTTTCTGTACGGGTACAAAGTCGACTTGAGCCTAAACACGCCATGGCGATAGGTATAACAAATCGAACTTGCTTGCTTGCCGATTACCGTATCGACTGCGCCTCACGAATTCAAGTCAAGCTCCAAATGCCTGATACTTTCCAGAGTTCCAACAATCCCCACCGCAAGCCGTTACTTTTCCCTTTTGAAATTGATTTAAGTTGGTACACATCATTCTTATTCATTTCAAATTCTTTAAAATGCATGTCCTCGTTTGGACGTCCTTTTTTCACGTCAGAATCCAATATATAATATATTACCTAGCTTTCGCAACTTTTATTTTGTAGTTTGTATTTTACAACTTTAATATCCAAGTTCGATATACTCTTAATTGTAAAATCAATCTTCTGTTGTCACTTCAATAGATTCGAGTCAATTTTTTTATCAGGTGTACATATTAAATATAGTATATAATATATTAAAATTAAATGATCTAAACATATATGTTTAATATAATTAAATTAATATAGTTTAATATAGTTTAATATTTATTTTATCTGCAAAAGTTTCCTAATATACCGACTGTAAATTAGTAATTTAGTTTCCTTATTTTCGGAATATTCATATATAAGTCCCTATCTAGCACTATATACTTAATTTATGCCGGTAGTAGATTATAACATGGCTGAAAAGTTAATTTATTATTTTCATAAAGTGTTATCTAAAATCGAAAATTCAGTTCTATCTTATATACAACATGAGTTGCAACGAAGTAAATAATTTTGTATTAGTTTATTATTTATTTTATTTCCATTAATTCAATTTCTGTTATATAATTTTTTTTAAATGAATATCAATAACCTATTCTTCTGATTTATAAGTAATTTGAAACTATACAAATTATATTATTAAATACACATTTTCAGTTGCTAATTTCAATTAAATTACAAGAGAAATATATACTTTTCTGTTCAAATTAACATTTAAATATAATTTTTATTTTTAAATTTTGTAAGGTTTCTGCATTAGAATACTAGATGAACAAAAACAAAAATCTGAGTTTAAAATTACAAATATTTTAAATAATGGGTTTTTTTGGGCTACTCCAAAACATAGAAGATCTCTTGAAAAACGATTATCTCGAAAATTTGGATTCCCTAGTTATAATTGGAAACCACTTGTAAAAAAAACTAACTTATTAATGTGTAAACAGTGTGGTCAATTTTATGAAT
The DNA here is from genome assembly GCA_018883505.1 of Ceratosolen fusciceps. NCBI lineage: Eukaryota > Metazoa > Arthropoda > Insecta > Hymenoptera > Agaonidae > Ceratosolen > Ceratosolen fusciceps. The sequence continues at coordinate 82,091 of RCIC01000068.1, read as the reverse complement.
CTTATACTATTTGTGGTAAATTTTTTATAATAAGATATTTAATATGTATAACGAATTTTATAGCACAAACATATATAGATCCTATTTTCATTATTTATTATATATAAAATATTTTAGGATATTGTTATAAAAAAATTAAAGAAGAAACAAAAATAATACATGAAGCTATTGATAAATCAAAACTTCAATCCATTGATAAAGAGCTTGTAATTTGTTATAAAGGTGAAAAGGAATTGCAGTCAGATGATTTCTTGAAGGTTAGTTAAATAAAACATATTCATGTTTATTAATTTACAAATTATAATTATAATTCCTTTAAGAATTTTTTTATTAATAGAATCACCAACTTGTTGAAATACAAAAAAATAGGCCTTCATGGTTCCATCAAAATTTACTTGAATCTACCACACAAAAATTATCTGATAGTAAAGAAATTAAACCAAACAACTTAGCGTGAATAGATTTGATAGTTGCATCTTAAAAATTTATGATGTAGGTATAAAATGTAATCTTTACAATGTAATAAAAATATTAATTTAATAAAAAATTCATAGTATAAAATAATATAAAATTAGTTTATTGTTTTAATTTTAGTCTAAGACAAAAATTAGTTATTTAAAATTCACCAATCGCTTCTGTGATAAAATGATTAAGCACATGTTCATGAAATATTTCAAATGAAATGGAAATGTTATAAACAACACCACATAAAGGGCAAATATTTTCGTCATCAGATATTTGAATATTTTTAGGTTGTATCAAACTGAATATAGGAATGCTAGTTTGTGTTGAGATATTTTCTTGTACAATATATTTTTTATCAAATTGAGTGTCTATTTGAGTCATTAACTTTCCTGCGTTATTTTTACAATTATTACATGTAGCATCTATAAAAAAAATTTTACATAAACATAATTATACAAAAATAAATTTATAATATTTACTACAAGAAATACATATACTTTTTTTATTAGTTTTTAAATTACATAAAGCATTCTTTAGTTTGTATTGTTGACAAAGAAGTTCTTCTTTTATTTCAGTAAGTCTTGAATCATAATTTTTTAATTGTTCCATTGAATCTACATTTGTATCTAATGCATAAATAAAATCAATATTTTTGTTATTGATTTCAGTATTTATTTTTGAATCTGCTATCTGGATGAAATGTTTAAATTTATTTATTTGTATAATTTTATTAGTTTATAAATATATTTAAATTTTACTAAGTAAAATTAATTTTTAAATTACTTACTTCAGTATGCTGTTTTGCAATTTCTGATTTTTCTATCCTACTATTATTAAATATCTGTACAGATATTTCTTGTAAACTGTTCTCATTTTCTAAAAAATAAAATACATTATAAAATCATTCTTAAAATTACAAAATAAAATTTACCTTCATTATTAAATAAATTATCTTTATAATTTATGTTCTCCATGAAAATGTCTGGCATTTCTTTAAAATTATAAGTTAAGGAATTAGATAGTTCTAATAATGAATTCTGATTTAATATCTCATAGATATTTTTTAACTGATCACCTGATGATTTATTTGTTCTAATTAATTGAATCAATCTTTTCCATAGTTGTTGATTCTCTGAAGAAACCATAAAAATATGATGAGCAAGTTGCGATTTCTGGTTTTTCAATTCCTCAATTTTTTCCTTTATTTATATTTTAATAATTTTAATCAGTATATTAGTATTGATATATACAGTTAAGTTAGATTAATAATTTTTAACACATAGTTTTATTTTCAAATTTGATACCTGTTGATCTTCAATAATATTCAGATCTTCTTCATTTTGTCTTAAAATGATCATTGATTTATTTTTCTCATATTGCTGACGTAAGCTAATATTTTCTTTCTCAACTGTAACTAATCTGGTTTGCAGTTGCTGACATCGTTCTTTCATTGTTTGAAATGCAAAGTGAAGTGCATATTGTGATTCAAAACAATTTCTTTCATCCATAATAAAATTATTCAATTAAATTCTATTATTATTTTTTTTAATAACCTATTATTGGCAACGATAAAAAAACCCTTCCGTTAAATACCATATCGAAACTAAATATGTGAAAATAAAAATGATATCTATTGAGCTTATGCTTAGATAAACTTGGATAAAATTAACTTAATGCATAGAAAACTATTTATGCAATATGATATTGTATCTTAGATTACAATATGAATATAAAACCAAAAATTTATATAAGATCATGCATAAATTAACTAAATGTTAAATTATAAAGGCATCTACACTATAAAATATTACTATTATATCTTATTTCTTTTATCTTGATACTAATCATTGGATCAACTGAATCTTTCTTCGTGCGTAAATACTATTTTAGCGGCAAATTTAAATTTATTTATAATGTTAAGAAATTAAATGTATACTTTCCGTCTGTCAACTATTTCAATTATAAATAAGCTTTTCCATACTAATTATAGATAATATGGTTCAAAATAAACCGAATACATTTATTAATGAACACACTCATTCTTTAAATAAATATTTTTTTTTTTTAATTATATTATTCAATAACGAATTCGTTCATATCTAATGGCTTTTATAATAAAAATATTGTATTGACGATAAGATTATTATTACTTTTCTGCTTCTTATTTCAAGCATAATATATATATATAACTAATTAGTTGGTTTCAAATTTGTAATTTATAATCATAAAGAGATTATCGTACACTATCATTATTTTCATGACATTATAAAACTACTCTCTTCAAGTAATACAAAATTTCTAATAAATCTTTAGGAAAGTAGAGAAGAATTAAAATATTATTTTATATGAAAATTAATTTTACTTGTATATATCATTTTTAACTTATTTTATTTATTTAACATAACTTATCTATATAATAATTTTTGAAAGAGTAAAATTTATTTAATCAAACATAACAATAAAATAAATATATCTGTTCAGATTTTAAAAAAACGTATCTATTTACAATATTTATGCCTGTTGAAATTAATTTTCTCACTTCTAAAATACTACCCATGTTACGGACGGGTGTGGGAGGTGTGAATAGGTAGAATGAAGAAATACACTCTGCATTCGTTCGATTAATCTTTATTATCGGAGCTCCCGCGTCGTCTGCCCTTTCCGTGTGTCGCCACTGCCGCAGTTCACTATTCAAGCGTTTAAATTTCCCGCTTGCTCTTATGATACGAAGGCTCCCGCTCTTATCGACCTCGCCACGTGTCTTGAGGCCTAACCCCACTTGGCGCCAATCTCCGCCAACTTGGCGGAGGCCTGATCCCTTGCGCTGTGGCTGCGCTCCCACCTTCCCTTCAGGCGCTTGGCTGTCGCTGACTGCGACGTTGCCTCGTGGCTTCTCGCGGCTACATTCGGCTACGCTCTCACCTGGTCGCCTGCCGGATCGTGGCAGCGTCGCTTGTGTGTAGGTGGCTGGTTTGAACGACAAACCTGTCAATTCGCGTTCGTGCCACTGCTGCCCGTTGTCTCACCATCTGGGTGCTCCTCTTTCCTGCTTCGGGTCTCTGTCACCTTCTCGTCTATCTCCGTCCGGTTCCCTTTGATTCGATGATATTGTACTTGCTTGTTCTGCTCAAGATCGCCAACCGTTCTGTCTCATGGTTCGACCGACACTCCTCGCGCCATCCACCTCCTACCTCTCCAGATAATCTTTTCGTTTGTTTTTTTTTCTTTCTCTTTCTTCGACGCGAGCAACCCTTCCCTCTCGCGGTCCTAATTACTTTCTATACTCTCCACTCCCCTCTCCCCACTGCCTGGCGCGCTTTTCTCTTGCCCTTTTGGTGTTACCGTATCCATCGGTAACAGCTGCAGTTGTGCAAATCCTGTATAAAATAAATGAAGAAAGAAAACTTGGTCGCGATTGTACGCGGCGATAAGGCGCATCACCACCCGTCTTGAATACTCGTACCGTACAGTGCAATAAAAGGAGTGGTCGCCATATACGGAAGGGAACCCCTCTCCCATTTCATATAACTCGGGGCACGAAAAAGCCTATCTCGAAAAAACATGATTAGAGTCGGGCCTATCAACGTACCCTAAATGTTTGTGAATCCCTCTCACCCCCTCCCCCCGTTAAAAAGAAAGAATGAGCTAGATCTACTCTGAGTCAACGCTTTCAATATAATTTTCGCTCGAAGAAAGACAGAAAATTAAAATCAAACATTCAAATATAATTAAAATAAAAATTAACTTAACGTACAAATTTTATTTTATTTTACTCCTCTTCTTTCATATACATGAACACGCGTATTTTTACGGATATAGCACTGATTAAATAAAATAAATAAAACTAAATGTGTTAAAGATCCTTTTTATTCACTTATATTGACTTACTTAAAAGATGTCTTGACCGAAATCCATCGTGTCGGTCTATTTCAGTTGCAGTATATATGCATATATATATTTTTTTTATTAAGTAATACATTTATACACTGGGGGAAATCCCCGTGTAAGTCTTATTATATTAAGACGCATTATTCATTATTAATATAGATAAGAGGGAATGGATTATTGGTGATTCATCACTTGTCATATCGTCTCAACGGTTTAATATGTATTACGTAATATTTATATTTTACCCTAATTTTTCCGTTTTATGCCATTGTGTGACTATTCTATTGACGGCAATCTGCCCTTCATTTTTTCGCAACTCAAGTAGTTATATGACCGATTTCTTCAAAAAGACTTACGTAAGCGTTAGCTCTTTAATACTGTTCCCAATAAGAGACCTGAATCTGTGTATAAGGTGTCGCTTATTATATTTTGTTAATTTTAATCATCACATGGAACTCCTACGCTATCTAGCCATGTGCTTTCATCACTCCGTATTCGACTCGGATTTGCCTATTCCCGGGGTCTCAATAACTGCAAAGAACTTTGCATGCTTCTTGAGAAAAAAATACTTCCAGGAAGTTTTACCACTCTTTATTAATATCCCCATTATTATAATTTATTAATTTTTGCATCAAAAACCAGCGTTTCATACCTCTTTGTATTTGTTTTTTTAATAATCGTGGTTTATTTGGAACTTAGGCATTATTTCGCCATAGTTGCGTGATAAATTTTAATTTAATTTAATTTAATTTAATTTAATTTAATTTAATTTAATTTAATTTAATTTAATTTAATTTAATTTAATTTAATTTAATTTAATTTAATTTAATTTAATTTAATTTAATTTAATTTAATTTAATTTAATTTAATTTAATTTAATTTAATTTAATTTAATTTAATTTAATTTAATTTAATTTAATTTAATTTAATTTAATTTAATTTAATTTAATTTAATTTAATTTAATTTAATTAACCACAAAGATAAAAGCATAGAGTTATCATAATTGAATTAAATGCTGTAAAAATTTGAAATCTTAAAAAAAATTTCATTATAAATCGGCCTTTAAATTGTGCGCTTAAGAAAAGCTTATAAAGACTTGAGTATTTTGACCTCAATCAAAGCCTCGAGAAATTTATAGAAAAAAATTTATGCAATAAAGTTGGTTATTTACGTATACTACTTTAGATAAGTATTTCAAAAATTTTCTGTACTTATTATGATGCTTTTATAGAAAATCATGCATATCATTTCTGCACTTACAAACTAATACTATTTATATTGTGTTAAATAAAGTCATTGATAATACAATCATCAAATATTAATTATTATTAGAATAAAATAGTTCAGTATTACTGAATGTACCTTACATAAACAGAATATCATATCTATAAATCAGATCCATGATTAATAATGCAATAGATTACAAAATAAAATTCTCGTATCAATTAATGTACGATACAAATTATTGTAGCTTCAATTTTATTAATTTACAATTTACGCAAAAAAAGTTGCTTCTATTTTTTTCTTTTCTAGTTTTCTCACAGAGGGTTTTCTTGAAAACAAATAGTGTTTATTAACTTTTTATACGTACACATTCTCTTAATTATAAGATCCGACATATATTTAAATATTTTTGTATTTTATGCTTTTGTGGTTATATGTAAATGAATTTTAATAACTGAAATGTGTTATAAAGTTTTATTTAAGAAAAGTAATAATGCGTTGGATTAAAAAATTTTTATTATCAATAATGTAGAAATCTCATGTATTAAGTTATTTTATATTAACAATTTTTTTTTATTGGAACAGATAACATTTACAGAAAATAAATATTTATGGACAATATTAAAACAATCAAATAATGTCCAAGAATAAATTATTAAATGTGTTTTATAAGCAAGATCATGTCTACGACAAATCTAAAGCAAGTCTATTCATTTAAACGTGGGACACAGTACGTATCAAGCGCACAAATAATGAGCGGTGTAAAAAAGTGTATAAGATAATTTTGTCTCGTACTATCTACAACTACAGTTGACTATCAGCTCGTTCTCGAATATACTTGGTGGCGCCGAACCAATAGCGCAAGAAGCACTAGAAAACGTCATCATCGTGAAGACTCTGTACCCAGTGTCTTTGATGAAAATAACGACAATAACGATACCACGACCTGCAGAGTTATCAAGCCACTGTCAACATGCGAACATGCGGCGCTGGCACCACCAGTGCAGACAGTGGGAGAGTGACGTTGATCTGAATCGGATCGCGAATGCAAAAAGCCCACATGTAGCAGTTCACATATCACCACATCCGCGCTCCAGTCCACATATCACTATAATTACACCATAAACACACGGTATTACATCCGTACGACCAAGTTCATACCGTTGCCACTATATGCAATAGCTTTCATGCCACGGCTATATAGCAACGATTACGTGCCTTGAGAACACATGGCCTTTTATTTTACTTTCACCCATCTTATAGTTTTTATTAATTTATAAAAAATTATATCACAAGTTATAAAAGTTAAAGTCTTACGATATTGTACATAAGATAATTAAAAAATTGAGCTTTTTAACCGCATAATGTTATTTAAGTTTCATTATCTTACCATAGAACACGCTCAAAATATATTTATTTCATAAGTGATATATTATACTTTCGGCATTCATATTATTAATTATGTAAAAATATTTGATATTTACTAGTCATGAAGTATATCTTCATATATTCAAATCTTATAATAATATGAAACAATTGAAATGAAAATTAAAAAAAAAATTATATTTACAAAATTAATCCATATTCATTACTTGTCTCAAGCTTATATTACAAGTCTATTTAAGCTTTTACTTTGGATTCACTTATAAATTAACACTACTCTAGATCGACTAAACCATATAGTGCATTAATTTAAAATACTAAATTATTTACGATTATTTTGCTACAATATATAAATTGTGATACTTTTACAAATCTCATTTAATTTTGACATTTTTTTATACCTAAATTCTGAATATATTTATATATACTTTTTTTTTAGTGCATCGAACTATTTATTATTATTTATTTCTAACAAAATAAATTACGTTATTTAAAAAAAGGTTATATTTATTTTTTTAAAAAATTCATCATTTTTTCTAAATGTGTCAACTGATTATTTCTGAGTTACCTTAATTTTAATAATGGATTTTTATAAATTAATTTTTTTGTTTTAATTCAATTAAATTTAGCTTAACTTCACATATGATATAATACAACTATTCATATTTAAAGTATAAAAAATTAATTAATACTAGTGTAATGTTTCTATTTTATAAATGTCATTGTAACTAAATAAAAATTAATATATAGATGAAATTATTAACGTTTTTTAAGTATCATATAAAACTAATGACACTATTTTTTTTATTTAAAATTTTTAATTCTTTTTATATTTTATTATTGCTTATAGGGAAAAATATTAATTTTAGACAAATAAAAATTGCAATATAGTGATCAATCTATTAAACAAATACTTGTATAAACTCGTATAAATATTATAATACATTTTGAAAATTTTAATCTAATTTTGTTCACATTTCTTGAAATAATAACTAGTACATTATCAATTCTCATTAGTATCTGCCATAATTTAATGTTAAACATAAACTCCACAATATTCAGAAATTAAAATTATTATAAAATTTAATATTAATTTACTTGCATAGTTAATTTAATAATGTTATCAGGATATTCTTAGTAATTCAATGTATCACATTTTGAAATAATTGATTAAAGTAACTAAACTAGATTCTTTTTAAGAAAAGTTTTTGAACATATTTCCATTCCATGCAATTGAAATACAATAGTGCTGTAATAGTTGAATGAGAAGTTCTCGTTCATCAAGCATTTCAATGTGCTCTATACGTAATCTATCAGCTTCAGGTAGAGAATTATATATTTCAACCATTGTCCAGGCATTTGAATTTTCCCAACCATTTATTGCAAAACTGAATAAAATTTTTATATTTATTTTTTGCGCTTCAGTTTAAAAACTATTAAATTCAGTTCAAAATTTTCGAGGGAAAAAAAATTTATTTACCGTCTTCGTTGCGTATCTAGAGATTCACAATCTTCTACCCCTGCTAACATACAGCCTCGACTACGTAAATTTAAAAGCATTACTTGTCCAAATTTGTCTCTCATATTAACTTGCTCATAATTAATAAAAACACAATTCGAGAATGTTTCAGCCAAATACTTAAGTAAAAGAGAGGTGGCATTAGAATCTATGTAAACCAAAACACATTCGGCAAGAAATAAAGTTGGAAGACTAAAATTAACTTCAGCTTGTTTTAATTTATTAGCAAATTCTGATATATGCCTTAAATCTGCTCCTACCAAGTGATAATTTGCAGCGTGCAAATCTGTTGTAGAAAATCGAATTTCTCCATCTATAGATAAAATAAGTTAATGTGAGTACTAATTGCTATTTTTCATGTATTACCTTCTGTATTTAATCGATCAATTAGTTGCTGATGTTTTTTTATGTAAAAACATTTTTTTGCTGTAATATTTGGAAAATCCAGTTCAACAAAGTTAATTGGTATATTTCCTGTATCTTTTAACTTCCAATATAGAGTATCAAATCCAGCACCTAAATTGATAATTTGACCTTTACCTTGAGATATCTAAGGAGTAATAGTTAAATTGATATAACATCATTCAATATATTTTTTAAATATAATAAAACCGTAAAATATTACTTAATTAGTTTCAATTATGGCTTTAAAATTTATTTACTATTTTACAATATAATTCCAGAAAGCAGATTACATAAAATCAAATTGATAATGCATAAAATAGCATTAAAAATTAAAAAATATTTTTATTTTCTGAAACTTTTATATAGCTTTTTAAAATAGAAGACAAATAAATATATTATTAATTTTTATTTTTATACTGTATAACAATAACTTTTTATTGTTAATTTTGTAATTCAATAAAAATAAAAACTGAAAGAAATATTTAATTTGTTTTATTTAATTATATAAATTATAAAAAATTAAAAATTATTAAATTAGTCAGTTGATTTAGCTTGAATAAAGTTATTAAGGTTTTATTCTAAATTATTCCATTAATTATTATATTACTAACCTACAACTGTAGTTTAAAAATAAACAAAAGTCCATATGTTTATAATACTAATATAGTTTATTTAATTTTAATTGTTATTTTTATTAATAATTGTAATACAATTTTTATTCCTTTAATTACTTCTCTAATAATATGTAATTAAATGGATGTGATACTAAATTGAATTTATGGTACAAAAAATATTTAGTATATTTTAATTTTTTTGTACTTCAATCGAAATATTAAAATAAAAAGAACTAATTTAAATAATAAAGGAAATTATTCTCGTGGTATTTTAGAACATATTTTTATGAAAATTAATTATATGTACATGCTATATAGATTTTAAATTACCTTGAGAAATTTATTAAGAAATACTTCAATGCCTTTTACCCGGGCATAGTATCCACGATTAATTTCAGGCGTTTTACGACTGGGCTGTTTAACAAAGAAGCTAATAAAATTGTCTGCCCAATATCCGAGCTGCACAGCACTTCTTTTGCATTCACTAGCATCACAATTTGTTGCTTGAGTAGCTTCATCATCCGCCATATCTTGTATCATTAAATATGAGTTTGAGTAAAAGGTTGCTTCTACATAAATTAGATTTGTAAAAATCTCAATTTATTATTATAGTTCATCACATTACTTAAAAAATGACATTTTATTACATTAACTGGATTGAATTATATAAAATATCGACATTCGTTCATTTGTATCATTACAAAATGAAATCAATAGTTTTGTTTCTGATAGAACATTTAATAATCCATCGATCGTTTTATATTTACATTTTTCAAATAATTTTGCTTTATTTATTACATGTTAATAGATTGTTTAATTTTTTTTATTATTATTTGTAATTTTGGAAAGAGAAGATATTTAAAAAAAAGAATTTTAAGCATGATTTATAAATATATAGCCATACATTAAATTTTCGAAGTTTAACAAATTTGCAGTTTACATTATTGGTTATAAAGTATTCACTAGTAAATAATACCACTATATTGTGTATTTGTTGGAAAGTTTAAATATATTTTATATTTTATATTTTATTTTATATTTTTTACATCTTTTATCTGAATTCTGAAATGCATATTATTTAAAACTCAATTAGATAAAAAATGACTTTTTGAGATGTGTGATAAAAATTTCAACTTGGCTTGTTTTAAATTTACGATTTAAATTTAATTAGATTAAATTAAATACAAAACTTAAATAATTTATTAGGTGCATAATTTTGCTAACTCTATTTTTTCCAAAATTTGAAGTTTTATTTTTCAAAAATGATTATCTGTTAATGATTCAAAGTAATGTCCGTCACTAGCCACTACTTCTTGCAGTTTTTGAGTAATTGTGTTGAGTAATTTAAGTAATCTCGAAAAAACGATGCGTTTTATTAGGCGATCAATGAATCGATTCATTTTTACGATTCATTTTTACTTCTTCATAAGAGTGGAAATACTGTTCATTTAGGGCATGTGCCATCGATCGAAACAAATGAAAGTCGAAAGGAGCAATGTCTGGAGAATACCGCGAGTAGGGCAAGACTTCCCATTTTAGGGTTTCCAAGTATGCCTTGACAGGTTTTGCGATATGTAACCAACCATTATCATGTTGCACGATAACCTTATTATGTCTGTTACGGATACTAAGAAGACATCACTGGTGCATCAAAAGAATAACAGAGAAACTTAATTGCACTGTGGCGTTAATTACGTCTCGCGAGAACGCCCGTGAGGCAAGAGCTGCGGTGCGGCTAAGGACAGAAGGGGAGGTATAATGTGGGCCCGTGTCAATTCCCTTTTTGTGTTTTCAGCCGTTTATGGCCCTCTCCCACTCCCACACTTACGTTTACTTCTCCTGATTATTGTCGTACTCCCCCCACTCGTTCCTCCCCCGATGCTTAACTTGTTACGCTCTGTTGTTACGTTTGTTTGTTTGCCCGGCGCATTTGGCTAGGGACCAATGTACTTCAGGGGCCTGTGCATTGCTCACCCATAAACGATGCTCACTTTTGAACTCGAGCATCGCCGGACGATGTTCTGCCTTTTCTAGCGGGGTCATCACCACTAACACCCTTACACCCGCACCGGCGAGGTGTGTAATAGTTGTTGGTAACACTACCTATTTATATGTATTATACTTATATGGTACCCGTTTAAATTTTACTTTCAATACTTATATAACTAAACATTCGAACTGCATTTGGTTTTTTTATTGATCATGGAAGACTTCTTGGCCGAATTTTATGGATCTGTTGCTGTCGCAGTTAAACAAAAATAAGATAATAATTTATTTTATAAAAACATTACAGTACAGGATGATAAAAATACGTACTAATTTGTATCTTTTGAAAAAATTCTGAAGTAGGTTTTTGCATAGTTATAGCTATTTAATACTATTCACAATTATGTTTTTATGGATGATTTTTTTACAATAATTTTTTGAGACAGGAAATATCGTCAAGCCGTCAACTCGTTTGGATATTCTGCCATATAATGTAAATGTAATTACTCTCGTATAAAATATGGTAATTTTCTTTTAACAACTTATTTTTTTCCAGACGTTTTTCTAAATTCAGGAATTGCCGACGATCCATTTGAAACGATCAATGTAATATCGCGATTTTCTATAAATACGTTATGACTATTATTTATTTTTTCTATTTTCCAGAAATTTTTAAGATCATGATATGACTATCCAATGCCATAAGATATTTATTAAGTCTGTTATTAATGTTATTAAAATATATATTTGTCTTAATGTGATTAATTCTTTTTATAGGTTTATTGAATTAGCGTTTTCGGTAAATTTAAATAATCCACGAATTTTTTACTAATAAAGTTTCATTATGATTTATTTCACTTATCATTAGTTATTTCTATTACTGAAGTGGATGATATTTTCGTCGACATTGTTGATTTGAACGAAAATACTTCTAAATTTAGTGTTTCATTTTTCAAATCATTCAACTGATTTGAAAGTTCTATGATCGAATTATTATGTATTTTTCAGGGTTCGAAATAAAAAATCATATTATCGTTTTACTATATTTTTTGCAGGTACTCCGTTCACATTCGTTGTTTTGTTTGCCCTTTTAAAAATAATTAAAACATAATTTGATTAACTTAATAATGTACACAAATTGTACTATGCTCATTTCACAGAATTTCTTGCACGAAATAATGGAATGTCCCAAAGTACAATCACGTACGCCAGAAAACAAATTTTAAATATCGACATTTTGCTTTATTGTCAATTAGTACTTTAATTGACTCCCGTCTTTTTTAAACGCGATCGGCAATTTCATTATAGCATTAATATATTTTTAAATATATGGTTGAAGAATTCTTATAATAATTCCGCTTTGTAATTTTCCGTGAAACTCTAGAATAGTTTTATTACTGACGAGGCATTGTCGTTTAAATATGATTGCGATTATCTATTTTATTTAATCTTATTTATAGCTGCATATAGTCTATATTTGGGACTGAAGTAATATTGTAAAAACCTAGTTAATTTTCTTTCAATAACAGCTCTTTGACGTTTTAATTTAAATAATTGATAATTTATGCCCACCGTTATGGAAACCCTTTATATAATCGAAATTGAAATCTAGAATATGAGAGGATAGGAGGATACGGCAGAACTTGAATTTTTTGGTTGCTTCAGCAACGCTGCTTGACTCTCGATGATTATATTGTGTAAAGTTTACAATATAATATAATAGAATATAATTTAATTCGTTAACTTAAAATTTCAGTGAAAATTTCATTTTTTATTGTTTACTTTCTTAACAATTGTATTCACTGATACTGAGATAATTAACGTTTAATAATTAATGCGTTTAATTTTTCATTTGTTTTCAACATTTAATTTAAATATTTGTATGTATTTTTGTCAATGAAACACTCCCTTGCTTAATGCCTGTAATGATTCGTTTGTTACGTTTACTTCGCATTCATCAGAATCTGTCAGTTTGACTGTCTCATTACATTCGAACTTTTCACATTACATAATACTTAAAACAAAGCTACGCACTTATGCTCGTTTGCTGTGGGTTGTTACCGATGGATACGGTAACACCAAAAGGGCAAGAGAAAAGCGCGCCAGGCAGTGGGGAGAGGGGAGTGGAGAGTATAGAAAGTAATTAGGACCGCGAGAGGGAAGGGTTGCTCGCGTCGAAGAAAGAGAAAGAAAAAAAAACAAACGAAAAGATTATCTGGAGAGGTAGGAGGTGGATGGCGCGAGGAGTGTCGGTCGAACCATGAGACAGAACGGTTGGCGATCTTGAGCAGAACAAGCAAGTACAATATCATCGAATCAAAGGGAACCGGACGGAGATAGACGAGAAGGTGACAGAGACCCGAAGCAGGAAAGAGGAGCACCCAGATGGTGAGACAACGGGCAGCAGTGGCACGAACGCGAATTGACAGGTTTGTCGTTCAAACCAGCCACCTACACACAAGCGACGCTGCCACGATCCGGCAGGCGACCAGGTGAGAGCGTAGCCGAATGTAGCCGCGAGGAGCCACGAGGCAACGTCGCAGACAGCGACAGCCAAGCGCCTGAAGGGAAGGTGGGAGCGCAGCCACAGCGCAAGGGATCAGGCCTCCGCCAAGTTGGCGGAGATTGGCGCCAAGTGGGGTTAGGCCTCAAGACACGTGGCGAGGTCGATAAGAGCGGGAGCCTTCGTATCATAAGAGCAAGCGGGAAATTTAAACGCTTGAATAGTGAACTGCGGCAGTGGCGACACACGGAAAGGGCAGACGACGCGGGAGCTCCGATAATAAAGATTAATCGAACGAATGCAGAGTGTATTTCTTCATTCTACCCATTCCCACCTCCCACACCCGTCCGTAACAGCAGCTTTTACGAATTTATGCAGACGTTTGAGCTGGAACCAACCGAGCGTGAAAAATTTGCCCCACTGTTCTTTTACAATATTTATTTTAATATTTTAGGCGATACAACATTGACTATAGAGAATGTTATGCACTATTATTTCAATTTATCATTTTATGATAAACAAGTTATTGTTCTTATGTTCCCAGTTCGCGTGCATCGTTGAATTATCTCTTTAGGGAGCTCGCCTTCGACGCACAAGCTTACCGGCAAAAAACTCAAAGTTACGGTGTTAAACATGTTTCAAAGCCTTCGCAGCTTATTGAGGATCAATATCCCTGCAGCTCTTGCCAGGTGGGCGTCCTCGCAAGACGAATTCAGATACCTTGCGTACCTCGTTTTTTTTTCTTATGTTATTCGAGAAAACCTGAAAAATCCCAGACAACCCGAAGTACTGCCATCCTCTGCACCCGTTGCCGCGCTCTTTCAGAAATTTATATGCTATCTATACACATACGTATACATTCATTCGCAATTAAAACAGGCAAGTTATGATAAAAAATTCAAATTTAAATTTTGTATTACGTTGTTCAAGATGCTGATATATGACTAAACACTTCGGATATTTATCGTGAAAAAATTGATCTGGATAAAAATAATATTCATATTTTTTAAGATAAAAAGTGCATTATTATTACAAGATATTTTACTTGTTACAACGAGAAAATGAATTGTTTTTAAATGGATTAAAATAGTATACTTATAATCAAATATATACAATCTTTACAGTTTGTTGAGTGTGTAAATAATTTGGCTTAGGAAGACAATATTGAATATGTATAAAATATTTACGATTTTAAAATATTATAATATATACCATATCAATATAAAAAAAAAAGTATTCAAAGGTATTATTTCATATTATTTATTTGATTCATAAATTGTTACAATTACTATTCATTTATTATAACTTTTTAACTTACTATTTTTATTTTACAAAATTACAAAAATACCCTCTTTCTCTACCTTGATATTAGCAACTTTTCTGTTCTATTAAATATTATAAAGCACTAAATATTGATTGTATAAAAATTAAAACATATACATATATTTTTATTTTTATTAATAAGTTGTGAACTTTTAATTTCATCAATTTATATTTAAATGTATGCATAAACGGTTTTACAAGGTTTGTAAAAAGTGTAAATCACCAGATTTTCACCATTGATAAATGAATTGAAAATGTTCAGAATTATATGCAGATTAACTACATGTTCATTTGATCGCTGAAAAAAAGTTAATACAATAAATTTCGAAAAAATATTTTTAAATTAAGTCCTGTCACTTTTTGAAAAAGATTGAAAGAATTTGTTTTATATTGATATTATAGTTATAATATTTGTACTTGTTATACACAATATCTGAATTAACATTCATTTATATTACTATATTACAATGTACTAATTGATTTTATATTCATTTATAATTATATAGTAATTAGGTTAAAACTTAAGGTAAAAATTACCTATATTATGCAATATTGTTTATATTTATATGTACTTTTACTTAGATTCAAATTAATACAAGAAATAAAAATTTTTTTTGCATGATAAAGTAATAAAATTATAACACTTTCTTTTATATTTTATATTTTATATTAAAAAAATTAAAATTTAATTACTTTAATAATAATATTATATTAATAGATTTAAATTTCAATTATTTTAAATCGTTACTATATAAGAAAATGTATTGCTTATTTGTAAATAAATTCAATATAATTAAGTGAAAATAACTTAATTATTTTTTAATTTAAATAAATTTATTTGGTTTTTTTTTATTATATATTAAATTATTTTTTATTTATTAGATAACATTATATTTTTCAGTTCTAATTTTTATTGTTGTATAATTTATTTAAATTAGAATAATTTATATGTAATTATTATTTATATATTTAAGTATTCATTTATAAAAATTGTATAAATTCACCTTTAAAATTATTACAAAAATAGAAATATAAAATTTGTGTATACATAAAATTTCTTTTTTTTTACATTATTTTATAATTTGATTAATTATTATATCACAACATAGTGTATTTAAAAAATCAACAATACTGCAATATTATTTGAATATCTATTAAAAAATATAGTCAACATATTTTATTGATATTACAGCATTGCCAAAAAGAAAAAATCTTTAAACTAGTGTTAAAAACCAAGAGGATTCTTTTGCACAACTCCACCAAAATCACAAATATTTCGTGAAATTTGACTTAATTTTGTAAATACATCTAAATTCTTGGGAACGCCAACTATTTTCAAATTATGAGCAACACGACTAGAAGCCTAAATAGGAAGTTATTTTTTATTTATCAGCCATTGTTTATAATTAGATATAAAAAATATCAGGCAACTATTTAATAATTATTACCTCCGTACACCAAACTTCAGCCATTAAAAATTCATGTTCAGCACTTGGAACATTTTTTGTAAGAGATGAGCTTGCTCTACTTAAAACAGCAGCCATTGTATAAGTATCAATTGCAGCTTGTGCAAGTCTGTTGAGAATAAATTGTTCATCAACAATTCCTTTTCCATATTTAACTAGAATTGATTCAATGGTTGAACCAAATGATTCCACACTCTGTTGATAAAAAAATATAATTATACAATTATTAAAATTTTTAACTATTTATCATATATTTACTTTTGCACACAAATTAGCAGCATTTGTAAGTTGTGGATGCACTAAATGTGCTATACTTGGGGAATTCAAACCAATAACTCTTGTTGCTCTTCTGGATACTTCTTCAGCTATTAAACCTAAATTAGCTGTAGGATTTTTAAAGGCCTTCTGTAATTCTTTTAAATGACTTCCTGCATATTGAATTCCAGTTAGGGCAATAAAAAGTCGAAGAATATCATTAGTTCCTTCAAAAATTCTGAATATCCTAAGGTCACGTAATACTCTTTCAAGTCCAGTTGCTTTCATAAATCCCATACCTCCAAGAATTTGAATTGCCTCATCACATACCCACCAAGCAGATTCTGATGCAAAGACCTAAATTTTATAATTATAAATTCTTGTAGTTATTAATTTTAATGTTTTTAATACTTACTTTTGAAATGGCAGCTTCTAAATGATAGTCTTGACTACCTTCATCCATATTACCAGACACCATGTATGCTACTGACTGTGTGATATATTGTAACATTGCCATACGGGCTAATTTTTCTTGTATAGTACCATAATTATTTATTGTTTGACCAAATTGAACTCGTTGCACAGCATGTTCAGTAGCTTTTTTTATACAACTCTGCATTGTTCCAGAAAGTGCAGCTCCCATACCAAATCTTCCATTATTAAGAATTTGCATTGCAACCTTTTCAAAATGAATATAATTTGAAAATAAGTCATATATTATATAATATAATAATATAATAACAATAGCTTACTTTAAAGCCTTGACCTTCTTCTCCTAATAAGTTTTCAGCTGGAATTTTAACATCTTCATAATATACTTCTGTTGTGTTACTACATTTTATTCCCATTTTATTTTCTGGTGGTCCATTTGTTACTCCACCAAATGCTCTTTCTACAATGAATGCAGTTACTTTATCCTTTATTTCACCTGTTACAGGATCTTTTATTGGTAACTGTGCAAAAACTGTCATGATTTCAGCTAATCCTCCATTAGAAATCCAAATTTTACTACCATTGAGAATATAATGAGAACCATCTACAGATTTTACAGCTTTAGAACGAACTGCACCAGCATCTGATCCACAACTAGGTTCTGTGAGACAAAAAGCAGCAATACTACCACTTGTAACTTTAGGTAAATATTTTTTTTTTTGTTCTGGTGTTCCAAATAATAGTATTCCCTTCAAAATTGTTATAATTTTTTAATTTGTTATTAATATTAATATTTAAAATTAAATGAATTATAAACTTACTTTGAATCCAATACTTTGATGAGCTCCTAGTGTAATACCTACTCCTAAATCATTATATCCAACAACTTCAACTAATCTTGCATATTGGGTATTATTGAGACCAAGTCCTCCAAGTTCTTGTGGAACTTGAATTCCAAATGCTCCAAGATCCCAAAGAGATTTCATTGTGTCTTTATCGATTGAAGCATTTTGATCATTTTTAAAAGGATCATTTACTTCCTATTAAATATATCATCTATGATATTATTTAACTTAAATAATATTGTAATTATTTCTAGATAAATAAATATAATATCTGTAAATATTTTTTATTACCACAAAAAATCTTTCCATTGGATCAACTAACATTTGTAAAGTTTCTTCTTGTTCTTCATTTAAAACTTTTGGATAAGGAAAGACTTGCTTTGTTTCTAATTGTCCTCGAAACATGTTCATTGTAAATGATTGAGATTCTTTATTACTTTGTTTTGCAAAGCATCTAATATTATAAATTGATAATATTTTGTTAGATTCAAGTCATTATATTTTACTTTTAAAATTGTACAAGTTTATTCAAATATAATATGATTATAAAAAAGTTAAAAATATATTTATAATATATAAATATAAACTATGTAAAGCATTTATAAATCAAAAAATTATGTTTTATGTTTATCATGTAATTTTTATAATTACAATACAAGAAGACACAAGAACACACACACACATATCATTAAATATCAGTGACAGAAAATATATATCAAGATTACTTGTATTAATAAACAGTACTTGTTTCAAAGTTCAAAGTCCACGATCTGTCTAGACAAACATGCTAAAAGATCAAAAAATCTGTTGCCTTGGCACTAAACATTTTTCATTTTAAATGCTCATTAAATATATAAATAACTGACTCTACTGCTTGAATTATTAACTTATATGTAAATATTATATAAGTTATTTGTAATAAATTTTTAATATTTTTATTAATATTTGAACAGATCAAGGATATTAGTACAAAATTTTCATTTTAAATTAATTAATAGAAAATATTACTTTCAAATATTTAAAACAAATAAAAATACGTACATATTTATATACATATTTTGTAATTATATATTATACTATTCATACTCATTATCTAGTAATGATATTATGTACGTAAACTATATTATTATAATTAAAATATATTATATGAAAATAAATTACCTTATATTCAAATTAACTAATTTTTTAATAGTTTTTGGAGTAACAGCAAGAATTTTTTTAATTCGAATCATTATTAAAATTTTCTTTTATCACGTATATGTAATCTTATTACTAACAATTTATCGTTTCACTCTATAATGTGTATCTATGATTAAAGATCAATGTAAAAAGATTTCTTCAATACTTCAATATGAGGAAAGTGAAACTACTTCGATAGAGATGCCCCTAGCGGTAAAATCTTTAAAGACGTTCATTTTGTAAATAAAAATGGAAAGGGTAAAACAGCAATATATTGAATGACGTATATCAAAATAGAAATATGTAATACAATGTGAATGTAACATAATATAAGTATATTAATATAATAAATATAACGACAATAACTAATTACATTTCGGGTAATATTTTTAAAATAAAAACATTTTTATTTGATGTATATTTTATTTTTAATTATTTATTCTAATTTAAATCAATAAAAATAATAATATAGTTTCTTAATTCTATAGTTTACAAATGTTCATTGAACGATGCATTTAGTAATCAAAAAATTATTTATGTAAATATATTATTTACGTATATTTGGGCATGTGTGGGCATGCGGGCGTAATTATTTTAAAATATAGAAACATAAATAATACATTGCATTATTTAGTATTAGTATATATTTAAATATTTATAAATATTTAAAATGTAGCAATTAATAATTAATATATTATAATTCTAGTATATTACATCATTGAAAAAATAGGATCAAGGAAAAATATTGTATTTTTTATACACAATAATATATTTTCTTTATGAAAACAAGAATTTATATATCATATTAGATATTTTGATTAATTACGTGTTCTGAAAAACTAAATATTTCTTTATTAAAGTAAAATATTATTGATCGATAGTACCCGTTGCGTATTTGCATTATATATTGAAAAGTATTAATTAATAGTTACATAGGTATTTATTTTTTTTTAAACAGAATTTTTTAAGATTTATACAATACTGTATACAATTTAATAAGATAAATTAAATTAAATTAAATTAAATTAAAAAATTAAATTAAATTAAATTAAATTAAATTAAATTAAATTAAATTAAATTAAATTAAATTAAATTAAATTAAATTAAATTAAATTAAATTAAATTAAATTAAATTAAATTAAATTAAATTAAATTAAATTAAATTAAATTAAATTAAATTAAATTAAATTAAATTAAATTAAATTAAATTAAATTAAATTAAATTAAATTAAATTAAATTAAATTAAATTAAATTAAATTAAATTAAATTAAATTAAATTAAATTAAATTAAATTAAATTAAATTAAATTAAATTAAATTAAATTAAATTAAATTAAATTAAATTAAATTAAATTAAATTAAATTAAATTAAATTAAATTAAATTAAATTAAATTAAATTAAATTAAATTAAATTAAATTAAATTAAATTAAATTAAATTAAATTAAATTAAATTAAATTAAATTAAATTAAATTAAATTAAATTAAATTAAATTTCTTGATTAAATTTCTTGATTTTTAATTACATTTTTAAATAGCTTTTTATTAGGTAAAGTATAATACAAAAACTTTTATTTCATTGCATTTACACGGTTCGCTTGTGTGTATGAAACTGAAACAGCTGATAATCTTTATCTATAGATCTGGAATTATTGCACAAGCGATGTCACTCATTAATTTCTTAATCTTGTTAAATCTAATTAAGTCGTCTATTAATTATATTTTGGTTTAATAAATTTAAGATATGAATATTTATACAGAAGACTTTATTTTTATTTTATTCATAAATTTTTTACAAAATTTTGAATTCACAATTAATATAATATAAATTACTTTGCCTGGATATGTTGGTTGTTCTTACATATTCATTATAAAAAAAGGAAATTTATAATAAAATATATAATATTAAGCAAAGAATAATCTTTCTTCTAGACTACGCTTATACCTACTAGTATCGGTACCTTCAAAAGTAGATCGCGCTTTATTGAAATTCAATTATTCAACTTTAAATTCACTTTTTTATAGAAATGAAATTTTAACTTTATCTATAATTACTCTTTAATAATATTAAACATATATAATTTAATACAAAATATATCATTATTTTATAATAGTAGTTATATTGAGTTATATTATATTTATATTCGGTATACTTAAATTAAAATTTTTTAAATTTTATGATTATTTTATTTATTAAATGATGTAATGAAATTAAATATTCTAATAAAAGTTTAAATATTCTATTAAATGTTTTAACTAATGCTATAAATTATTATCTAAAAAAATATGTTTAATTTTTTATATTAAGATACTACATATTTAATAAAAAAAATGCTATTATACTCCAAGTTATAAAACATCTATTAATAAAAAATTCACTTTTCATATAAAATATAAATAAATCTAATTATGTAATTAAATGTAATAAGTCGTGTAACTCATAGTCTTACTCTCAAACGCACACAGTACACCTTAATTTAGAAATCTGTTATATGCTAATACAATTCATATTACAAACTATTTTTTGATTATTCTTTATTATTCAATATTATTTAAATATATACATACATACATACATACATATATACTTTACATTTATCTTGTTTATTTATTTTTTTTAAACGTATATAATTTTATTTATATTGTAATGAGTAAATGTTGTTTTCTATTTTATTAATTAAATATTTAAAAATGAAAACTTTTATTTAGCTTGGTCGTAGATGAAAATGATTTTTTTTACTAAAAATAATAGAAATAAAATACTTTAAGAAATTTGTATTTTGATTAGAATAAAAAGAGCAAGCGAAAAAAATATTAATTACTAATGAAATATCTTGAGTATCGTATATTAGTAATAAAAACTGGTATATTTCGAGTTCATTGCTTAAAGAAAAAAGTGAAAGAAGATAAAATAAAAAATAAGATAAGTGAAATAAATAGAGAGAAAAGAGATTTTTCTGAGACAATCAAGATTCTCAGTTTCTCCCTTTCTTTGATACTTGCTTTTGATGACAGATGGACGATGAGAGGGGGTCTCAGTAATTATTATGCGATTACCCACAAACCCATTGATTTAGATTGGTACATTGTAGTGAACGTAATATTCAAAATCTTTCTTTTTTTATTTTAGCCTTTTAAATTGTGTAAACCATTAGTTTATCTAATCATTAGTAATCATTAGTTTACCTGCACGTTTTACATGTTTTTTCTAAACTGGTTTGACAAATAGTTCTCAATGTATCACATATAAATTATATGGCAAATGTTGAAGTACTTGTAATTCAATTATTTTTAATTTTAATAGTTAAGAATTTAACAAGGTTTAAATTCTTGTCTAATAATGGCTTAGATAAATTTTATCTTTAAATAGCTTTGAAAAGTTTTGAAATAATTGAAAATTATACTATTAGTTCTTATAAAAGACTGTATAAGTAGCGACATTAAAAGTTTTTATTTCATGTTTAATAATTAATAATTAAAAGTTATTGCTATATAAAAAAAATCATAGTAATCACTAAAATATTATTTGTTTAAAAATTATATAATTATATCTCAATTTTAAGCTTGTTAAAGATCTTATAAGTTTGTTTATACTTCTGATCTTAATTTTTAAAATACCTGTTTGAAATTTTTGAAATGGACGTCATTATCAATGTAAAATATTATTATAATTAAGTTTCAATAATATTTAATAATTTGATAAAATAAATTTGACTTCATATGAAAATTATTTTAAATTTTAGTTTAAAATCAATTAATTGATAATGAAATAAAAATGTTAAAAACTACTCGAGAGATAATTAAAATGATAAAGAAAATTGGAATTCAGTACTTATAGTGATTTTTCCGTGCTTAGGGACGCGCGACAAATCGTATAGGGTGGGTAAGGGAGTGGGAGAGTGCCAGTCATCTTGTCAACGCAAGTATTGAAAATGCATATGTTGGAGAAGCCCTAAGGGGTTTTGCACTGCAAGTGGACCCCCGTGGCCGCGCGCACACGCTGGGGTAGTCTTCTCTATGCGCAGTCGTATGCGCCGATTCACCCTCTTCGGGTGTCGAAATCTATAAATAATTTATATCATTTGGTCCATTCAGTTTGTAACGACAGCCCATATGTACCTGTGTCGTCTTACACATCAAACTATACCCTTTATTGCACTTCACTCAGTTTTACCCCACTTTAGCCTGCTTTACTCTACTTTTTTTTATTATATTATAGAATTTTAGTTGTTACTCTACTTTTCGTAATTTTTTAAATTATTTTTAAATATCATTTTAAGTTCTTTAAATTATTGTAATTTTTAAACTAGTTTTCAATTTTATGTACAAATTAGACACAAACTTCTGCCATTACATATAAATTAATGTATTAATATAGATATGTCATATATTACGTATTAATAAAGCAAATAAATACACGTTTATTTTCAAATAAAGTAATTTATAATCTATTATATAAATAAAATTAATAAATAAATTTTTAGAGTATAAAAAATTGTTATAAATTATTAGTAACTTTATGTCAACACAGTAAAATAAATTATAAATTTTTATACATAAATTAAAAAAAAATTATATGGTATAGATTAATGTCGTTGAACACAGTAAGATTAAATAAAAAATGCTATTTATAATTTATTTATTTTATAATTCTATTGATACAATATATTATTATTATTATTTCATTAATTTAATCTATAAATTAAATTTTAACTTTTTAAAAATACATCTTAATATTTAGATATTAGGGTTTGTAAAATATTATAAATAATCAATACCATAAATTAAAGATTAAATATATAAACTGTAATTATAAATTTTAGATTAATTTAGAATTATCATACTCAATTATTCGGGACTATGACAATACCATAATATTCATGAACTAAAAAGGTATTATATATATACCAACAATAATATAATTGATTGTAGTGAAAAAATAATTACAACTTACTGTATCAAAATAATAAATTTTTTTTTCTAACTTTAATTAGAATTATTCATTATAATTTACTCAAATGTTATTACTAAAATGAATGAATGAATTTTAAAATAATAATGTATAGATTGTAATATTTGTATTTTTTACATTTAATAAAAATTTTTTATAATAAAATTCTAGAAATAAATTGACGAAAACAACTTTTATAATATCCTTCATTAATATCCTTTGATATAGCAAGAATGTAACAAATATTTACATATTTATTAATTTTATTATACACTCATAAAGACAAGAAAATACTGTCACTACACTAATGTTATTCAGTTCTAAATCCTTTTTCTTATTAAAAAAAGTATAAAATATTTTTATTGCACTTTACTTTACAAATCATTGCCAATTTTTTTTAATGTGTTACAATTATAATTAAAAAAATCTAGAATAAAATAAAAATAATGACATTAAAAAAACTTCTCGCATTAGTAATTCACTAATGTATAAAGTTATCACAAGTATTGAACATTTGGTAATACGAAAACCATTCAATTTTTGTTTATATCAATTAGAACAATTAATTTGAAAAGCAACAATTATATGTAATGTCACATTAACGATCAACGGATATATTTATTTATTATTATTAGAGCACGCTCAGCTAAATTTTGGCGATATTTACAGAAATTGAAGAAAACTTGTTTGTATGCAAATGTACCGATCGAATTCACTGCTGAAAATGACATTTTATAATATTCTTTTTCAATTATTAATAATTACAGACTCTAAATGTAATAATTATTAATAAAAATTTTGTATTTAACTAAATCAAATTGCGAATTATGTTTAAATCTTTTAAACACCTGTGACTTCGAATTTGTTATATAACCTCATTAATTTGATAGAAATTGTGTCATGGATATGCTCCATGTATTGATGTTTTCCATGGCGAACAAGCTGGCGGAGTTTAGAGTTGCGCTCAAAGAAGAAAATCAGCTCGCGCCTTTATTTTACTTTTCTAATTGCAAAGACTAGAAATTTTTTTTAAAAAAACACAAATATAAAATTATTAACATGGAAGCTAGTATATAATTCTAAATTCTAAATACATATTAATCAATAATAATTTAATAAACAATATTGTAATTGGTTTAACTATTGATTTTATATAATATGCTAACATTAAAATATGAAATTGAGTACCTTTGTTTTGATCTATTAATGTTGTATTTATCTTAATAGAACGAAAATAAATGATTAAATATTAATATTTTTAATATAATATTTGTATTTAAAAATGTGCAATTTTTTTAAAAATAAATATTTAAAAATGTTTAAATTGAAGTAGAACTCAAATAATACAACTATTTAATAAACTTTAAATAAATAAATAAATTTAATAAACTAATACAGTATAATTTAGTAATATAGTTAATTAACGAATTTAGATTAGTTGACGAAAAGAAAATAAATAATTAATATAATAAACCCAATATATTTTACTTAATAATGTTTATCATTTTTGTAATTTGAAATTCACTGAAAACTATAAAAATGAATAAATTATTTAAATATTTTACCTTACAGTATTCGTAAAATTTGTATATAAAACTTTTGGATACAATTCAAAGGATTCAATGTTATTATAAATTATACTGTATAAGTTAAACTAATAAAATATTTTTATTTTATTTTTAGAATTGTATAATGAAATTTTTTACTATAATTTACATTAATATTTTTTATAATACGATACATATTATGATATATATATATTTATATATATATATATATATATTATGTATATGTTTAAAGAACTGTGATAAAGTAATTATTAATCTTTTTTAAATACAAAATACACATCATTACGAACATCTTAGAAATAAGAAGGTTTTATTTTTCATATAATTGTTAATTAGCCTATTTTTTGGAATTTAAGTTAAATTATTTATTTTTTTGATATATTAATAAACGTAATGATTTTTATTCTAACTTAATTATGTCAGAGAATAAAAACTACTGTATTTTAACTATGCCTGTAAACAAATTAGTACAAATTAGGTATTTTCTAGATAATGAATATTTTAAATTATGATAATCTGATAAAATGATTTTTGAATTTCTATTTTAGTATTTTTTAAAATAATATTTCTTTCAAGATCTACGTTCATTTTAAAAGCAAATGTAATTTCATTATTATATTTTCCATTGGTTATCGAATATCTATATTTGGTCATTTTAAATATATTGAGATTATTGTCCAATTGCTAATTATTTTAACAAAATTTATGCTTGAAAATTTTTTATTAGTATGAATGAATACTAAATATAATAACCATAAATGTTTAACTATTTTAAATAAATAATAATTTATACATCCCATTTTTCAAATATATAAAAAAATATTAACATCAGCTACTTTACAATGTGGTAAATAATATAAAGAATTTATTAATATAATTATTGATCTATAAATTATTTTAGTTTATTTGAAATATTTATTTATATTTTATAAACAAAATAGTTTATTGTCAAGCAGATATTATTTCAAATAATAATAAAATAGTTAAAAGAATGTAATATATAGAAAAATATACAAAAATAAAATAAATTTTTATAATAAATTATTATTTATACATTACCTTAATATTATATTATATTATTGTAAATAACAAACAATAATGTTTGTTATTGTACATTGTATTTATATTGTTTTAAACTTTGTAATTATTATATATATTTGAAATTATTGCTTCAATGTAAGGAATTAGTGTTGTTAAATAAATAATTTATTAATAATATATTTTTCATTAATTATAACTTTAATATACAAAAAAGATTAAATAATCTTTTTATATATATTTCATTAATAAATTTTTAGTAACTGTTTTCGTTAAAAAATAAAAATTCGTATGTCATTATTGATTGTATAAGGTTTTTTTTTATATTTTGCAAAATTAGTTTGTCATAAACATAAAATAAATATTATAATTAATTAAGCAAACAATGTAATAACAATCTTAATATTTAAATAATTCAAAAATTCGAATTTAATTTAAGCATCAGACAGCACTAGGATCGTAGAATTGAGAATTTATCAATAATTAAATGTATAATGTAATCTTGCAGTTCTACAATTTTATTAAATTAATTGCATTAAAATTAAATAAATCTTTATAAATTTTCTATCATTCCAATTCACACTTTTATTCTATAAAAGTTCTTTTTTTATATAATTCATTGATACGTTCACAGATATATCATATTATATATGTATTTGCTAATAAATTTTTTTAATATCGTTTAAGTAACTAGATTAGTTTTATCCTATTTGAAAAAACCAGAATCTTAAAGGTTTTTATTTAAGTCTTTTAATATAAATTTACTGCTTCCCTCTTGACTCGTATTATTATTTATATATATTTTATTGTCGGGTATTAATGAATTTTAAAGAAATTGTAATTTGTAAAAATATGAATATTATACCTTTTATCTTAAATTTAATTTTATAATAAAAATATACATCTTATATTGCATAAAATTATGTTAAGAAGGAATAGATAATTAAAATGTTTGTACAAATTTTAATGAACATTTTTTTTTAACTATTTTGTAATATTACTTCAATAATATCAAAATTATTTTCAACAAATAACCGAAACTGAAACAATAATACTACATTTATTTCAAGTATATGTTTATATTTCTTGTTTTATTTCGGATAGACTATTTTTACACGATAAAAAAATTATTTATATATAATTTAATGGTTGAATAAAAATTCGATTGGTGAAGTGTGTTATTTTGTCATAAAGTGTTACTACAATACCAATTTAAACTTTACAAAATGTACGAATGGGCTCTTATAAATTTTTAAAATATCACTAATGAACGAATACTTATACATTAATGATTAGTTAATATACGTAAATATATAGAAACCATGCTAAAATCTGTTATTGTTTTCGTAGAATGTCTACTTCATAGTGTAATTATATAAGTTCTTTGAACTTCAGTATATAACAATAATTTTTTGTAAAGACAAATGATTGACAATAAGAAATGTATGATTTATGTAGACATTACTTTATTATTAAAATATACATATTTAGCTTAAGAACAACATCACACGAAACATATTAACATTTATCAACAAGGAAAAATATTTAATCAAAGAAATTTTATGTGTCGAAAATTTTAAATACTTTTTCTCTTTTAATAGTTAAGTCTGATGAAAAAGTATTAATTAAAATGAAGTAAAAAAAGTAGCATATAACATTAAAAATAAACATTAAGATACTGTAAACATAATATTTTTTAATATCTATTAAATGTAATGTGGGAAGTGGCAATAAAGTAAAATGATAGATCACAGCCGGTAAACAAAGTACACGTGGTGAATAATGAGATGTTGAGGTATTTGAGAGGTCAGGTTAGTAGATTCTAATATTCCAGTGTATTGTCGAATATGTGGTGTAGAGCAGCATGAACCATAGAGCGCTACATTGTTTGTAGCTAGGAATCAATAAAAGCATAGCTTTAGGCTACTTTACAGGTTGTCATAGCAACATGACGAACAGCAACTGAGATAGTAACCAGACTATCGAGCAAAATGGCAGTCGAACGAACAAGAGTGCCATCTGCGTTCAAAATTTCTGCATCGCCTACGTTCTACGATCGAAATTTGATATTGTAGATCATCTATTTAAAAGCTTTGTTTGCATGAACTAATTATGCGTTCTTTATTTCTTATTCTTATTTTGGATTCCGCTACTACGGTGTTTTTATAAGAACTTATTCCATTTTAATTTTAGTTTACTTACTAAGTTCTATTTCTATACCTCTTATTTCTTTATCATTATTAAAATTTTACCCGCGTATTTTAAAAATATATCGACTGGTTGTGTTATTTTAATCTGTATGACTTTAATTTTGTTTACACATCAAATAATATACACAGATTTTTATATTTAATATATATTTAAGAATCAAATATTTTACAATCACAATTAATAAAGTTCCATATTAAACATTTAGTAAAAAAGAAAATAGTATAATTTTTTATGAAATTTAATTTTCATATCAGAATAATTGATATATTAGTCATAAATTACATACAGTAAAACATACTTATAATAACATTTGTTGTAATCATAAAATAATAAATGTTTTATAAATGTAAATGTAGGTTGATATAAAGTTTAAAAATATAATAATTTTTTTACGTAATGTTGTTATATAGTAGAGAAATAAAAATTTAAAACTATAATTATTTTAGATTTCTAAAACTGTACATTAAAACTTTCTAGATTTAAATATACACACATAAGTAAATATTATTATTTAGCATTAAAAGAAATGTTTAATTGATCATAAATTCAAATAGATTAATTGGAAAAAATAATAAAAGTAATTACCTGTACTAGTTTCGAAACTTATTTTTCTCAATTATATCAATCACAATTAGTTAGCAAATTTTTTTAGAATTTTACATGTTAATAATTTTATTTATATCATATTAGTTTTTATTTATTTCGTTTTAACGTTGATTAATAATAAATAAATTGTTTAATAATTTTTTTTATGAATAAAAGAACATAAATCATGACTCATAAATTTAGAAATTTTCATTAAATATGTTGAATTGAAAATCATTCAACCATTAAAATTATTGATGCCAATTTTTCAGAGTTAATATATATTATATTTTGTATAAGATACTTCTAGTACTAACGCTTTATTTTTGGTTCTTTAATTCGTTAATAATTATTTTTAAACTGGTCGAATGAAATTCATATAATTTGAAATAGTTATTTATATTAAATGTTTCTTTAACTTTTTCTTAAATTTAAAAGAATAATAAAATTAATATTAAATAATTTTATTCATAATATATTTTATTCATAAAAATATTTTATTCATAAATACATTTTATTCATAATATATTTTAGTCATAAATATATTTTTATAAATAAATATTTTTTAAATACGACGCTTTAACATATATATTAGTAAATAATAAAAACGTATTATTTTTAACATATAGACATATATTTAACGTTTAGATATTTAAAAAATTAATATATTGTATGTAAAATTTAAAAAATGAAATTTTATATATCTATCACATATATTTATAAAAATATAAAATATACAAATATATAAATTTTTATAAAAATTTTTATATTTTCTAAATCTAACGAATTTACATATTAAAAATATTTTATTTATCAAGTCCAAAATGATTACGATATATAGTAAATGTTCTTCAATATGTTTATACAAGAAATTTTATAAATATACATTTTGTAATTAGTTAAAATTCAATAATGTTGCTTATATAAAGTTGAACACAAATGGTGATAATAAAGAGAACTTAAATTTTATTGCAGAACACGAAAATTGATTTTATAAAATGTTTAATTATAAAATCATACAGAACATTCGATAATCTAAGAGGGTATATTTTAAAAATAATTAGCACATACATATATATTTTTTTACAAAATACAAAATAAAAAAGCTGTATAATATGTAATAGAGATCTTTAGAAAATAAACTAATAAGATTAGTTAAAAA
This sequence comes from Ceratosolen fusciceps, assembly GCA_018883505.1. NCBI lineage: Eukaryota > Metazoa > Arthropoda > Insecta > Hymenoptera > Agaonidae > Ceratosolen > Ceratosolen fusciceps. Next base: position 51,089 of record RCIC01000068.1, on the reverse strand, counting down.
GAAAAGGTAAAAATAGTTATAGAGTCTATATTAATGAGCAAGCAGTGCTAATATTTTTTTTTTACGTTATCATTGTAATAATATTTTTTTCCTTGTTATATAACTATTGTTATAAGATGGCTTGTTTACATGCAGAATCTTGTATTGGAACACTTGAGTTTCCAACTCGAATATCCTACTTCTAGAAGCAAGTTCCTTATTCTGGTTTGCATTCAGCTTCGTTTTCCTGTATGACCCTTACCCATTTAAATAGTATGATAAAACATCCACTTTCTACAACTTTTGTAATAAGATTTAAGGTTGCTTTATTGTTGTTTCAGAATAGTGTGTGATGTCTTGGCCTATACACTTGAAATCTATACCTCTCTTCGATTTTATCTAAATATTTTATAATTGAATGAAAAATAGAGTAATTGGGAATAGATAATGAAAAAAGTTATAATATAGTAATAAAGAGATATATTGATGTTAAGTTTTTAAATGATTAAGAAACAAAGTTACTTAATAAATCATACAAAAAGTAACGAAGAGTAATGAAGACATACTAGAAAAAGAAAAAGGAAAAATTCTAAAAGATGAGACACCTTGATATAATCTTATATTATACTGTAATTTAATATTAAACTGAAGTAAATGTTATAGCTTGGTAATGTTATCAATTTTATTTTAAATAAGTAAAATAGAAATGTAGAACTAAATAAATATAAATTGAATTTATTTTAAAAGTTAATTTTCATTGATCATACACATGTATTTAATTCATAAGGCTTTATTATTCATTAAAAAAATAAGAATACAACATTAATAAAAAAGCATTAAAATTAATTTAATTATCTAAATTTAAATTTACTACAATTATAATAAATAAGAATTATTATTTTTTCTTACGCAATAATTAATTTATGTTTCTAAATAAAAAATAAGAATCAAATTATTTAAAAATTTTATTTTAACTTTTATTAAACTAATGTTAAAATTAAAAATTCTATTTCTATAATATAATATGTATAATCAAGAATTTAATAATGGATTATTATTGTATTCTATAAAAAATATATGATTCTCTATCAAATTTACTGTAAAATCTTTATTACTAATTCTAGTTTTATTTAATATACTTAATAACATTTTTAGATTCTAAAAATAAATTATTAATATTTTTTACATCGGATTGTTTTACATATTATATAGTTTTTAAATTTTCATTTTTTTATATTTTCTGTTCTTATATGCTTAATTTTATTGGTACTTATAAAAAAATATTACAATGAAAAATATATTTGCTGCTTGCTTTTTAACAGGATAAAAATATTACAGAGTATTTATTTTTCAAATATATTATATGAAGATAAAGTAATTATAGAAAGCATTATGATGATAGAAATATAATTTTTATAAGTAATTTTTTATTGTAGTAATAGATTATAATAATATAATAAATTATAAAGACGAAATTGTTATACATTTAAGTTTCATATGAATATTTATAAGTTTAAATGAAAATTTTTTTAATAACCAGTAACAGTAATGTAAGAATATTTTTGCTTTTTTAAAAATTATTTTCATTTTTTTTACTTATAATTTAATATTATATTAAAAATTCATAACTTTTCTTTCATTGTAAATTATATATATACAACCAATATATACAAATATATATATATACAAATAATTATCATGATTAAAGTATTTTCTTTTTCACTCGATATATTAATTATAAATAATCGATCACGCACAATCTTGAATGTAAATCAATGAATTTATGTTTAAAATCATTTTATTAAAATGGTAACATACTTAAATTTTCAAAAATTGTAAAAGATCATGAATAATAAAAAATTTAATCTAAAGTATACGTATAATAATTTAATATAACGTAATGCAAACATATAAATCTATATATGTTTAAATAAAAATTAAATAATTTATAAATTAATCATTCATAAATTAATGTGACTTACGTCGAAGATAAATATAAACTTTTGAATTAAATTAAATCAAGAAAATAATTTATTAACAATATTAAGAACAACACTAAGCAGAAAATATATTATTGTTTAAGGAATTATTATTATGTACTAATTAATTAAAAAAAATTAATTATAATATTTAACCGAAAGTAAATTCGACAATGTATGCAGTCTTTAACCTCTATATCAATTATAACATATTAAAGTTTAAAGACTTAACGGATACGTCCCATTAACGTTTTTCGTGGGATCGTGAACTTAGTTGCCACTTGGGACTTAAATACTTGTCTAATCTTCTCGAATTCCGGATGCTGACCTCGTCTTTTCCTAGATCGGCGTGAACTTCATTTAAATACATGTGGATAATTTTAATAAATGAATTTATAAATTTATTACACATACACACACACAGACATATATATATATATATATATATTTATATATGTACGTATGTATGTATGTGTAATAAATTTATAAATTCATTTATTAAAATTAGATATATATATATATATATATAATAACATATACATACATAATATACATAATATATACATATATATATATACACATATATATCTTTAGAAAACTTAAAATAATGAAAAATAATAGAATTTAGTAACATATTTCAAAATATTTTTTATATTTTTATAATTTTTTTAAGCTTAAATATATTAAGAAAAATCCAGGAAACACTTTTTTTTATTAGTAGTACTTTGGTATTAATATTACTTTAAAAATTACTAATTTTTTCCAAACATATTTTGAAGTTTCTAAATTTCAGGATGTTTAGTTGAACTTGAGCTTGGATTAAAAAGAAAAACAGATGAAAAAATCTTATAGACCATATCGGTGAGGCGTGGTCGAAATCTGTCTCACTAGCCATCAATAGACTTTCTCTGTTTGTATCCATGAGCACCCTCTTATCTCTTACACACTTTCATTATATTTGATTCTATCTTTTTTCTATCAACTCGATAAAACATAGTTCCGAATTCCAAATAAATTTATACGCTAAATAGATTGCTGGTTTGTATGTAATCAAAATTTTATTTTTATTTTTTTATAAATTTATTTTTTTGATATTTATAATATATATGTGTGTTCATTTATTTTGTTCTTTTAAAGTATCAAATTATTACTGTCGGATTAAAACAATAAATTGATTTTGAACTATTTATATAATTATTATATAAGGTTTCAAGGAAACGTACAAATTAGCATCAAATATAGTAATTAAGCATATTATAAGAAAATCGAATAATGTATATATTTTTAAGTTAATAAAATAAGTGACCTAATAATATAAGAAACTTTGTATTTATAAAAAACATAAAGTTATTGATTATATATAACATCGTTAGTCCAGTATTAAAAATTGCTTACTAAAATTTAAATTTTAAATTTTTTGCATGAAAGCATGTATTAATAGTAACTTAAATATAACTTTGTCAACGCATTATTCTTATATAGTTTTTAAAATATTATCTAGAAATTACAGAATCACAGAAATACAGAAATTACAGAATTCCAATATTATTTTTCAATTTATAAATAATTATTTTTCAAATTTAAAAAAAAATAATTTAAAATTTAAATTATAATTTAAAGCTTACAAAACAAGATATATTTAATATTAATTAATTTCAAATTATTATTTCAATTACAAAAGTCTTTTTAGAATATTACATTTACTAAACTTTCTCAACCCGTAATCTATATTAAAACTTAACAATAATTTTCATTAAATATTAAAAATATTTTATTTTAAATTGTATTTTATGTAATATATAATTTACCATTTTTGTCATACAAAATATTAATCAGTACATGTTTACATATATTTTAAATTATATTCTAATAAAGTACTTATTTTATACTGTTATACAAACTTATTTTAAATTATCAAGGATATTTACATTTTACAAAAATTGACAAATATGTAGATATTACACATTTTAAAACTTACATTTAATCTAAAATTGTAACTTATATGTTTTAACATACATGTTTTAATTATTTTAATCATATAAATTTTTTATTATATATCATACATATGTACATATTAAAAATTAATATAAAAATAATCATAAGTCATAATAGTAAAGTGTGAAAATAAATTTTTTTCTTAAATCAATGTATTTTAGTGTAAATCATAACAGAGCATATGGTTCTCAAGCATAACTGGTCTCGAGTTGACTAGCCCTTTTATTACAAAGAATCTTATCGCGTTTATAAATCTACCCTCAATGAATTAGCTATATATGTTCTTACGAATACGCTTGATATATTTTTTACTGATTAACTCATGAAACACTTAAGTGGTTTTTTACATCTCATATAAAATAAATTATATAAAATATTCGATTGAGAATGTATTAATAACTTAAATTTTTTTACTAGATTGTTTATAATTTTACTTTAAGGATTGCAGTTCAATTATTTGAATTTTTAAATAATATATCATAATTTTTTTGTACCTATCTATCGGTATATTTATTAAAAATATTTTATACATTAGAATAATAAATTAAAAAATAAAATTATATTCAAACATTAGAGATTTTAAATATTTTATAATATAAATGAAACAATAATCTAAAATTGTAACTATTATTTGAATTTATAGTAATAAATATTAATTTGATAGAATACAAAAAAAAAACAAATAAAGTTAGAAAATAAAATAAAATATTAATTTAATTTCTAATTTGCGATCATGATAGTAATAAGAGTAAAATATTTAGTATAATATAGAGCAAAGTTTAAACGTAAATAATTATTAATATTTTTCTTCGTGCTTATAGATCATTATATGTTATTATATCGATCATTTATGAATAAATAACATAATATTAATACTTTAAATTTAAAAATATATACATTAAGTTAATGTTAAAAAAAAAAGAAAAAATGTATATTATGAAATATAATATACAATGATTCATTTTATTATTTAAGTTAAGAATAATAAAACCTTGTAAAAAACGTAATTGATGTAATGCATTGCGACTATGGTACAACAGAATTCTAATAAAAACATTTCGGTTTTGAATTGGTTGTCTTTTAATATTATTTGCGTACATTGTCCCAATAAATTGTAAGTCTAGCATCTATTAACACGTGTCCATCGACGTCCAATAATAGGAAGAATGAAAATCAAAAAAGTATTTATTGATTTATTCTATAGCTTTTATTTTAGCTTTTATTTACTTTAAAATACATTAAATAAATATATACTTATTTTTGTTTAAATTAAAAATTTGTTCAATTTAAGTAGAATATACACTTAATAAAATTAAGTATTTATAACCATTATTTCTTTAATTAAATATTTGCAAAAATTTATTGAAATGTAATAATTAATTGAAATTTTTTTCAAAAATATTTATTTCATGTTTTAGTTATTTTAAATTATACAAGAATTTATTTTAAAATAAAATGTTTATTATATTATATTATAATTACAAATATTTAAGAGATACATAATAACATGCAATATAGTTTGAACATTAGATTATTTATATTTTTTCATTTTTTAAAGTTAATCTAGATTGTTTACTTTCATAAAATATGAAGTTCTTTTTTTTTTTAATTTTAATGTTAATTACGGTCTGTAATAAGAATTTTATCGCATTTAGATATTTATTCAATAAAATGTTGCACTTATGTAGTATTTTATAAAAATTAATAAAAATGAGCAATATATTCATTGAAACTTATTAAAAAAGCAATAACGTTTGAAGTTAGAGCAGAAACTGATAGAGTACTAGATTAAATCTAACTCAACAGAGAATTGAACGCAAGAAACGTAAGAGCATGAGTTGGCTTGCTCGTATACGTTACAATCAAATCCCAAAGAGAAAAAAAATTGAAAAAACTATCTACTACAGGATAATGAAAAATGGCGAAAAAGCTCGTACGAGGGGCGGAGGCAAGGCAGAAAAGCAGGGGCAGAATATTTTCTGTAGAAATTTTCATTGGTCGAACGTTATATTACAGGCCGTCCAAGCAATGACACCTTATTGGATGTCACTATAGTAACCCTTGGTGCCTAGCACCAATAGGCTGATTCCGCGGTTGAAATATCAACATGCATCCCATCGTACTCTTCGAGTCACCCAGCTAACTGCATTTCACAAACAGAATCCGAGAAGAACTCACAGCGTTCGGTACACGGTCCACATTTATCTCTCTCTCTCTTTCTCTCTCTCTCTCTCTCTCTCTCTCTCTCTCTCTTTCTCTCAAGCTTCTCTTTCTCTCTCTCTGACACGCTTAATCCCCTCTCCATCCCCATCGTCTTTTCTCCTTTCTCACTCTTTTTATTCGACGATGTCTTACCGTAATAACGTGTCTCTAAATTGAACTCTATGTAAGAATCGTTCGACCGACGGAAAGAGAGCGCGCACGGACGCGATAATAAACACGAATTACTAATCGTATCCGGGATAACTGAAGTCAAGGTTAGGTTCTCATCCACTGGACATGGCTTGTAAGCGGTAGGAAATTTGAGTTTGACGTGCACACGGCTTCATCCTGGCTAACGATTTATCAGGTGGCGTGGGCCCAGTCGGCGGCGTCAGTGGCTCCGTCGGCGGGGTTGGTGGTTCCGCCGGTGGTGGATCCAGCGGTACCGGGAATACAGGTGGTGGTGGTCCATCGACTTCTACGCTTTCTACAGCTGCACTTACTTTAGAGCACCAACAATTCAATATCTTCCCAGCCATATTTAGCAGACAGCTTAATTTCTCAGCGGCGGCCGCAGCCAATTGCGGACAAAACAAGCTCATGGATGAACTTAGGCCGAATCTTGGGCTTTTAGGTGTCAATCTCATGGAAAATGAAGCTTTTCATATCAATCATAATCAAGAGAAACGTAAATGTAACAGTGCAAGCTCTAATGAACAGGACTTTGGAATTTATGGTGTACACCAAACTCTGGAAAGCAGTCCTCCAACGCCAGCGGCCACTCCCGGGAGGAGCAGCGTAGGCACCACGTCTGCTGTTGGTCAGTGTCATCTAAAATTCATTATATACTTTACTCTCTTTTTGTTAAAAATCCTAGTAATAAAAATTACATTGTTTAAGTAACAAATAAAATATTAATCGAATATAGTCTAAAAATTTAATTCTAATAATTTGATAATTTTCCATAATGATTATCAATTGTATTTTCATGTACGTCCATTTTATATTAAAATATTATTAAATTTTTTAATTATATAAATTTATAGAATAATTGGTTGATAAATTTTAATATATTTCTATGTAACAATTTTATTTCAAATTGAAAATTAAGTATTCCGATTTCCAAGAAGTAACCTAATAATTTATTTAAAGGTATTTATTTACATAAAGGTATTAATACCTAAAAATTAAATACTAATTATTAACGATCATAGATATAGATGAACAAAGAAAAATAATTGAATAAATGAAATTATTTTTGTTAAAAATTGATGTGATTAACAGGATTTGAAGTATTCGACTTGATTTTTCCACTTGTTTCAATTAGTGACAATGTGACACTTCTTAATATGACTTGTATTAAAATTATAATAAGTTATACTGCATTAGCTTGACACGTATACATATATATAGGTTTTAATACTAGCACTAAACCAATCGAAGAATGGAAGTATTCTTAAATATGACATGTAAGGAGCAAAAAAAATATATCACTTTTTTTTAAAAATTATTTAGCATTTAGTTATTTTATTTCTTTATATACAGATTTTTCTCATTTCTAATTCATCTTAAAATATATCATATTACCTTTTTCAATGTATGTATTATATTCTTCTATTTGAATGTTTATCTTTATTCACTCTATTTTATTCACTAATAATTGAAATTTATTAATCAATAAAAGATTATTTCATTAAAAAAGGAATGATATTGATATATTTTAATATTATTGGTATTAATTATACTATTTGTAATTTGTAATTAATTTTATTAGCACACAAGAAATCGTTTTAATAGATCATACTTTGGTATTCTTAATTTTGTAGCTAAATTTATTTTGATTTATTTTAAGAAGATGCTTCTTTATTGCCGTTTTAAATATAAAAAGAGAAGTATTTACATGTCAAATTATGTTATTTTTTAATTTATAAATAATTTATAAAATATAATGTCAAGATTAATATTATTAAATAAACATTATGCAGTAAAAATAATATAAATACATTCATTTCTATCAATTGAAATATTTCATTATTACTAAAATTTATCTGTATAGCATTAATATTAATAAATAAATCTATAAATGCAATCGTCATATATAAAATTGAATTAAGTTTACTTTATACTCATTATATATTAAATTTTTTTCTATATAATCTCTTTTAATTAATTTGTCCAAATAGTTTAATACAATTTTTTATAAACAAAGAATAATTTTTTTCCAAACTTGACTAAGATAACTCGATCTTGAAACAAAATTTTTTTTTCCAGTATATTAAAAAAATTAGATTCATCCAATTTATATTATTATGGTAATGTTACATTATGTAGAAAATAATATTTTTTATTTCGTTCAACTATATATCGTTATTACAGAAGTGCGAACGAAATTTCATTACATTATTTTAACTCTTAATTTAATAGAAGATCTCAAAATTTAAATGTATTTAAAAATTCCTGTATATAAAAATAATATTTTAATGGTTTTTTTCTAATTATTTTATTCTAGACAATTTTTAATCCCTTTAAACATATATAGATATTAGTATTCATCCATCATGCATACATTCATTACCTATTAGTCAATACTAAGCTACAAATAGATTAGAAGAAGGTATTATAATAGTTTTATTATATAAATATAAATTTATTAATTTTTATTAATTTTTAGTATATAAATATTAATTTTTAGTAATATATTACTTTATCAAATTGTAGAATATATTAAAAATTATGATTCATATAAATAAGATTTTTTTGTTTTACGCATTTTGTCCACCTAATCTTTGAGTATATAAATAAAAAGGTTACATAAAATTTATAAAGTTTATATTACTAACGAAATATCATTGAACAAAACTAAATTGTTGACAAGTAATACTACCAAACAGTTATATATAATATAATTTTTATATCAAGATTCCTTATCAAGATTTATTTTATTTTATTTTATTTATAATTTCAAAATATTTTTATATTTATTTATTCTTTTACAATATGTAAATAAATTATATTTATTATACTTACTCAATCATATGCTTTCTAATTATAAATTCTGAAATCTTAAAGATATAGAACTTATTATAAGTAATCGTATAAATGTAGATATTGACTATAACATATATATAATAAATAAATAAAATTTATTTATTATTAATCATATTCTGAAGTTATATCAATGCAGATAAAATAATATTTTTAATCTCTTTTTTTATCTGTATTAACATTGAGAATTCTTTAAAAAATATTATTATATAAAATATAAATTTCATAATAAAAGCTATATCAAAATTTATTATAAGAATAGAATCACATTTCCATCGACATAATTCTTATTATTAAAAAGTTTATTTTAAATAGTATTTTATATTATGAATTTAATGTTACCTAAAAATAAATAAAAAAAGCTATAGGAACATTAATTAATTATGATAAAAATAAAATTAAGTACAATTTCTTACAAGTTCACGATTGCAAAAGAATGAAAAATAATTATATTATATTTTTGAATAATTAATTTGAATAGTATGATTTCCCAGAAATAATTAATATATATATATTGTATATTATTTTATAATTGGTATTGCTTAGATGGCATAGTTATTAGAGATTTGAGTGAAATATATTTATTTATGAGTACTTTATAAAGTCCAATGATATAATAAATACATAATGTACTAGTAACCAAACTTTCTCAAAGTCTAATCTATGAACAAAGAAATAAGTACACTAAAAAATCATACACTATCCATGATTAGGAATGTATTTCTTCATTTACGGTTAAAAACGCTACTTTAATTAACAATTATAAGGTCTTTAAGTAATAAATAATCTAATTTGAAAGGTTTCTATTGGCGTATTATAACTATTATTTAAAATATTCTATTTAATTGTTTCTCTAAATTTAATATTAAAATTAATAAAAATTATGAATTCATTATATGTTTAACTTAAAAGATTAATTGAAATTTAAAACATTATAATAATTAATAATATTAATTGACGCTTAAGTAAAGTTCAAAAGATTATATTGTCATATATATAAAAAAAATTAGGAAACAAATACATCTAGAATGTTAACGCAACTTGCATTTATAAGTATATATGTAGGTAAATATATATGCCAATATTATATCCTTATATAATATTGTAAATACCATGCCAATGTCTTTATGAAATATAATTTTTTATTTCAGATCAAGTATTATCAAATATAAATTACTATAAGTATTTGATATAGTTATTAGGACATACAATTATGCTTTAGTTAGCAAATCATGCTACGCGGACAAAATTTAATCTGGAAACATTGATCAGATTGTAACATGATTCGTGCATTAATACTTTACTGCAAGGATATTGGAGATGGAATATGCTTAGTTATTAATAACTTTACATATATTTGAATTATTGTTCAAAACTTTTTATAGATCTTACAGTATACTTAAAAAAATGCGTTCGTTTCATAAAAATATATTCTAAATTTGGTAAAGGTAAAAATGAATAAAAGTATATATATAATGAGCTAATAATATTTTTATGTAAATCAATATAGCTTTAATATTAATAATAGATTTTATGTTGAGCTAAATATTTAATATATTAAGCTTAATTTTTAGCCATGAAAATAAAATACATTAGTTTCAATCAATTTAATTTTTATCTCCAAATTAATGCTTATATTAACAATCTAGTACAGAATCAAAACGTGTTGTATGTATTGTTGTGTTTTTCCACGAGCATATTTACTGACCTAGCAGTTTCTTTAATATTATGTGAACATGCGTATTCTATTGTTATAAGGTTAAAATCAGAAAAAAGTTTGTAATTTAAGACGTTAACATAAATATTTTATAATTTTATTTATAAAACTAATGAATAAACTTCTACTAATATTTTTTTAAATGATTCATTTATTTGTCTTTTATTTTATATACTTTTTTTATTTCTAAATTCCTGATAATATTAATTATTACATTTATAAAAAATATAAATTTCACATAAAAAAATTATCGATTTTTCTAATTACTTAATTTTATAAAAAATTTTATTTCACAATTAACTAGTTTTATCATAATTAAATAAATTGCTTTACATCTAATGACAATAGTATTGTAGAATCTAAAATTATTATCCGATTTTATAAAAAATTTTAAAAATAATATAATATAATATGATCCAAGTTTTGTAATTTAGGAAACAGACAAACGTAGGTTTTATATTAGTTTGAATTTAGTTATAGGTATAGAAATTATATGTATATCAATTAATATCATATTTTATAACACATTTATTCATTTTTTAAAATGTAAGTATCGTATATTTATTTATTAATTTAAAATAATAAGTTTTCTTATAATTATACATAAAATAAATATATAAATTTTATATTTTTAGACAATATATAATAATTATATCATAATCCACAATAAATATTCGTACATCTTGCATAATTTCAAGAAAATTTGAAGACTAAATGGTTTCTATATAAGTATATTTTATATAAATTGTAAATATAAATTGATTAAAAATTTTTTAAAAAATTTCTTTTAATAATAAATTTAAATTACTCTAACTCTTCGATATTAAAATTAATATTTTAAACTCTATTTTTTATTATAATAAGTTTTATATCATTGAAAATTTAAATATAATATACATATATAATATTATTAAAACAATTGTTAGAAAAACAGTTGGTGAATAGGTTGAAATCATTAAAAATTGTAAAAATGAATATTACAATAATTTATTGATATATTATTGATTTAATTATTAGGTGTGGAAGGAGCTTTCAAAAAATTGAAACCAGACCCTTGTACTTCAAGTCCACATATTGGTCACACACCGACAACCGCAAGTTGTCCAACGCCCGCACGACGACGACATAGGACAACTTTTACACAGGTTCGTACAAGGTTTACTGTTATATATATATATATATTTAATTCGTTTTATGTTAAAAAACAACTGAAACATTTCCCAAAGAACTTATAGCAGTATTATTTTGTATTTTCAGGAACAACTTGCCGAGCTGGAATCGGCATTCGCTAAATCACATTATCCCGACATTTATTGTAGAGAGGAATTGGCAAGAAGTACAAAGTTGAATGAAGCGAGAATTCAGGTTAGATCGAATTTTTCAATATTTAAAATCAATTTACATTTGCGTTAATAATATATGTATTATACTAACTAATCTTATATTTCTTGATAAATACAATAATAAAATAATTACACATTTAAATCATTATAAAATAAAATATAATTCAACCAATTGAAATTATATTACGGAAAAATATACTTAAAATGTATAATTTAAATTATATAAAATGCATTATATTAATCATAAGAAATAATTTTTATAAAACTAAATATAAATTTTTTATGCAAATGGTCGCTCACGTATGTATATAATTAAAGCCAGGTAGTCGCACGCAATGTTTTTGTCAACGCTGTGCTATATGTTCTTTTGATTTTGGACGAGCAGCATACAACGTTCTTTATGTCCATTCCGAAAAGCTGTCTGGTCCTTCACTCGGGAGCAAAGGATCGCTTCCCACTTGTCAGTATCATGAGGCGTTCCATTTTTTAAATATTACTTGTATAAAATATTATCTGTCACCTGTCGGGGGAAATTATATTTCATTAAGGCCATTCGTTACATATATGATAAATATTTGTAATCTCCACATTAAGGTATTATTTAGAAATTTTCATTATTTATTAATTAACTGATATAAAATTTAAATAATTATCCATTAAGATCTTTATTTCAATATTATTTAAATAAGATTTTTAATACTGATTACTTGATATTATATTGATTTTTGTTGCTATTCAAAGGAAATTTTTCAAATTATTTTTGTATTTTTTTTCATAAAAAAGATAGATTATCGAGATTTATTATTATTTGATATTTTATTTTATGTTTTTGAGTTATATATTTTATTAAAAGCGAATGAAAAATTTTGAATGAATGTAACAAATAATTCTACTTAAAAAAAAACCGATAAACAATTTATTACATATTTATTAATATTTTACATTATATTGAAAATCCTGTGACTGCTTACTTTTCAATATTATTTTCAAGAAATTGATATTAGTTGAACATTATAAAAAAACTGTATAAATATATAAGATATTGAATATAATATATAATTTGTAAGATATCGAATGAAAAGTACAATCGTTAATTTAATAAAAAATAATCAATTATATGTTAAATTTTATGAAAATTTTATGAAAAAATAATCTTTTAAATTAAAATTGAATTGTTTTGTGATGTATTACCTAGAACAGTTACATTCGTCTCTTACGTGTATATATATATTTATATATTTTAGTACATTTTTAAACAAATGTTGAGTAATCGTTTTGCAATACTATAATATTCTTCTTCAATATATATATTATTCTCTGAATAAACTTTGAAAATTTAATTTCTAATGGATTAAATATATAATTGAAAGAATATTTTGGATGCTGTGAGTAAATATTATTTAGTGGCACTTTTTGAAATTTATTCTTGTTCATAAGTATATAAGTTTTAAATACGTTATCAACTACGAATATTGATATGAGTGTATTAATATAAGACTATAACCAACTAAACTTTGTTATATTTTTTAACGTATATTGAAAACTAGAGAGAATATACAATTAACACAGTAATACTATCAAAGTAATATTAAAAAAATTTTATTTCTAATATTAAAAGATATTTTTCAATGATTACAAAAACTGTAATACTAAAACTGTTTTTATCTTTATTTATTAAAAGAACAAAAAGGAATCCATTTTATTATACATTATTATATTTAATTGATGTCCTTATTTCTCGCCACTGATGATCTGAAGCTACTATATATTTGTGCGTATACGTTTTCTGTCCGCATTTTGCATCTGTGGATCAATGTCTGTATGACTATATATCTTCTTTGAAGAGATGGTTGAAATGTCGATAAAACACAACAACCAATGACCGAAGCCCAGCAACGCCAAGCTTGCAGCGCTGGCCAATCACCAATTTAGATGCTGCGTAACATTGTCTTTTCATAGAATGGAGAAGGGGAAGATGCATGGGAACAGCCCTAGGAGAAAGCTCATTTTTAAGTTTTAGTCACTTAGATTTTCAGAAATGTAGAAAACATATAAAAAAAGATAAAACAAAATACTCGTAAATAGCTTTAAATATATTATAATAAATTGAGAGTTTTCATAAAAAAAGAATTGTGGCTACGAAATGTAATAGATTCGTGAGCTCAATAATGGAAGCCATCCATTATTAAGTGCGAACGAACATTCAAAATGGTGTTTGGTCTGGATAACCCGTCTCATTGACTAATATTTTGTATTTGCAATAGTTTTATTTCAACAGATTAAAAATATTGATTAAGTCAAAAAAAATGAAGTATTTTTGTAATTACAATGGATTTAATACTAATACGTTCATTTCTTTAAAATTTATATAGTATTAAAACATATGTGAGGAAATAATGGAATTTATCTCTTTATTTATCTGACTTCTTAAATAGTAAATAAAAAATAATATATAAAACAATATATCTATAATATTAAAAAAGTATTCCTTAGTGTTTTAATTTAATTACAATTTTTATCATTTTTATATCTTATATGTTCTGTTTATATATTCTATGATGTTTATGTATTTGTAGTTTAATATACTTTATTTAAATAATCAATCAAATATTTTAACAGGTTTGGTTTCAGAATAGAAGGGCTAAGTACAGAAAACAAGAAAAGCAATTGCAAAAAGCACTTGCACCAATTCCAGCTTGTCAAGGTGCAATGATGAGAAACATTTACCCGGGAGCTAGCAGAGGTTATCAACCATATCCACATCCTCATAATAGTATAAACGGAATAAATCGGTATCCACAGGTAAAAGATATAATAACATAATTTTTTAATTTTTTAATTGAATTTATTAAAAATTAATTTAATATAATGCTTCTTTTTACAGCTATAATCAAAACTAAATAATTTTATTATATAGTTCCCGTAACATAAAATAATGTCTTCGAATAACTTTTTGTTTAAAAATTTTCATTTTAATCATATATTAAATTAGTCATAACAAAATTATAATATTAAATTATTCACATTAAATTAAATGTTATATAAAGTTGTAAAAAATTATTGTTAACATTGCAAAAATTTGCATTTGAATTATTTTTATGATTATTTTTATCTAGTTAAAAAGCTTTACACATTCTATAATATGAATTTTATGATTCTATAAATAATCTTATGATAAATATATTATATAATTAAAATAAAAATAAGAAATACTTTTGAAATTTTAATTATTTGTAAAAATAATATTTTTGGAAAAATATTGTAATTGATTTATGTTTATCTAATGCATTTTTAAATGAAAATATTTTAATATCATACAATATTATAAGCTTTTTGGTAGACAATCTATTTTTTAAAATTGAAATTCACCCTACTGAAATTGTAATTGCATTATCAATTAAAACCTTCTGATACTGGTTTAACATAAAATATACCTAACAATCAAGTGCATTCAATATTAGTATAAAAGTACTAGACTATACCTAAATAAAATTAAATATGTTTTTGTTTACCGTAATTTGAAAGCTACTTATTTAAATACAGAAAACTGAACCGGATAATAAACTCATTTTGTTTCCATCGTTTATTCTTTTACTTATTTATTTATATATTGATTTCTTATTTCTTTATTTATTTATTATTTTTTAATATTGATAAAATGAAAAGAATTATTACACAAATTGCAATAAAATATTACGTAAAAATTATAGTAAATCCAATATTTGTATGAAAATATATATTTTATTAAATTATTATTTAATTTTTAAATAAATAAATAACAAAATTTACAACTTATATTTACAATTTTAAATTAACAACTGATTTAATTAACATTAAATTAACCGATTTCATTCTAAAAAAATTATAAATTTAATTTCTACTATAAAAGGCTAATTATAAATTGCTAATTATGAATATTCAAATATGAGAAAAAACTTTATTTCTCTTAAGTATTTTTATATTTTTATTTTAAATTAAATTTTAACTAATTTTTTATTTGCTTAAAATAATGCCATGAATAAATATAAAGTTATTACATAGGTGTGTTAAAAATTTATACAATAGACTATAGTGTATATTTCTATGAGTTATGACGGTATAAATTTTACTTTTAGAATATTAATTATTTCCTATAACGTTAGTTATTATTCAATATCTTTATGAATTTTACAAAAAAAGATTCTTATTTTATGTTGGGAAAAAATTAAATAAAATTTAAATTTTTATAACCTAATAAACAATTAAGAAAAGTAATAAATAAATTAAATTTTTTTTGAGAACCAATCCATTGCCATTTTATTGTATAAATATTTTGAAATTAGAAAAAAAAAATATATGTATTTATATATAATTCTACTTTTTAGATGGGAACAACATCATATCCAAGTATGACTCAACCATTTTCTATGTCACATTCTACATCGAATATGTCGGCTGTTACTGGTATGCGTCAAGATGCTATGGGTAAGAATTCATTAATTTTTATTTAAACTCATTAAATATATAATAAAATTAATTTTTTTTAATAATCTATAGATTCAACCCAATAATATAGAACGAATTTTAATTATTTAAGAACAAATTAATGTATATTATTATATTTCTGTCAAATATGATAATTTAATTTAAAATTTGTATAAATTAGATAAATATTACAAGTATTCGTAAATATTTAGAGAATATTGTCATTAATTAAATTTTTTAAACCTGTCGTATTTTAATTAAAAGAAAATTTAAAAAATAAAGACTTATAGAAAGTATAAGCTATTCAATTAAAAAGTAGTTGATAACATTATCGTTTATGTAGATTGCATAAAGTAAAAAAAAATATTGACAAAGTTTTTTTCTAATATTTGGTTTAAATTATTGAAAAATTAAAAAATGACTTAAAACTTACTGTTTTTAAGTTTATAATTCAAAGTTAAATTATTAAATTTTGTTTACAGTTCAAAAATATTATCTGGTGATGAAAGTAAAGAAATCGTAAGCTTAAATTAATCAATAATTGTATAATATATGATTGTATAATATATAATTGTATTGGATTGTATAATTGTATAATATATGATTGTATATAATTTCATTTTAATTCATTTTAAAATTGATATTAATTATATAATTTTTATTATATTCTATACAAAATGAATATTTAAGTTTTTAAAATTAAAATATTGATAATTCTAGCTCATATATTTTTATTATATATTAATAAAATAATTGTTTCGTAAATATGTTAAAAATTTTGTTAGCATCTGTAGATCAAAAAGATATTTGTATTGTAGGAATGTCACCCGAGGATGAATGGTACAATAAGAGTATTTCAGCCCTGAGAATGAATACAGCTCATCACCCGAACCTTGCAGCACCAATGCTTCAATATCAGACATAATTTTAGGCCCCTGAAGCAGAAATATGTGCTTCATGGATAATTGCAATAGTAGCAACAAATGCCAATACCCATCGGTTAACGGAAAATTATTACAGCAACTCTACTGACCTTTAATATGGCTAATATTTAGACATTGCATTCGATCAATAATTCAAACAATAAAATGGATAATTATCATTTTGAATGGATAAAATATAAAAATAATAATACCAACGTACCAATCATATTTCAGTTACAATGACAAAAAACAATAAAAAAATCATTTATTCTATCACTTTATCCATTTTTAAGATATTCTTGAAAATGAATAAAATTTAAAAAATATACCTTTCTTCTATTAAATTCATTAATAAGAAATAAATGATTAAATCTGAGAATCTTGAACGTTATTATATACTTTCACTGGAAAATATATTAATAGAAGTTAAGTAAACATAAAGAGTCTAATAAATGTGATAGCAAAATAAATGTTTTTGTTAAAAAAGGAATCGAGACAAGCGATTGCATTTTTTTTTTTTTTTTATAAAAATATTTGAAAAGTTATATTATTTATCACATAAAATTAGTTTTAAGTAATTATGTTAGATTATATATCAATCACTATGATAATGTTTTAACGGTAAAGAGTATTTTATAATTACTTGTTTTATTGCGATAGACAATCTTTGAATTAAATAAATTAAATATTTAATAGATACATATTATTTTAGAATAATTATTTTTTTAATCGAACTATTTGTTTTTTTAAATTGCTTTTTAATGGGAACAAGTATTTATTAAAATTTAAATGCAGCACGTCTAATTTATTTTTCTTGAAAAAATTTTGTAATTTTTTTCTTTGTATGATATAAATATATTTTTGCGCATTTGCTTATGCATATATATGGATATAAAGTTAATATAATTTTTTTTTATTACATACACGGTAAGCAAAACATGGATTAATTATATAGATATGTGATATTAAATTTAAATAATATTTTTTATTATACATATGTAACAAAATTCCATAAGTTTTATAATTAAAATATTTCACAGAATCATTTCTTCGTTAGAAAATTATAATAATGTAACTATATTTCAGTTGTCAATATCTACAAAATATATTCTTAACATACTTGAGATAATGAATAGAAGTAATAGCGTCATATTAATACTATATTGAAATATTGAATTTAAAGTTCTAGTTATTTCATACATTTTATTACAAATTTTCTATAAATTTATATAAATATACAATCTATGTAGTTTAAAAAAAGCATACTTCTATTGATATTTTTGAACTTCAATCGTAATTTATCAGATAAATAATGGGTATTCACAATGTTAATATGTATATATAATAGTCTAAACCCTTTTATATAATTATTTATATAAGATCCAATTTATGCTATTATATAAATTGGTAATATTAAATCATATTTGCAATTATATAAATATTAAAATGATTTTTTTAAATAAAAGTATACTAAATTTATTAAATTTTATAATTTTATGTAATTTATTTTAATAAATATATTTATTTATATTATTTTTTTACTGTTTGAAAATACCTATTGTACAAATAAATTATATACTTTTACTACTTAAAATTTTAATAATTGTATAATTGTAAACTTATATGAACATATCTATACCAATGTTTTACATAAACTTACTAAGAAAAAAAAGTAGTTTAATTAATAATGATTACTTTAATTACATTGTCTTTGCATATAAAACCGGTCACAATATTTAATTTGATTATCGTTCTTGTTCCATATTTAAAAAAAATTATTTTTCTCAAATGTTTATGCAGGTCTCGATTTCTCATAAAACAAAAGTTAATATTTAACGATCAAACTTTAAAGCAACAATGTTTGTAAAGCAAAAATATTTCTTTAAACAACAAATAATATTTTACACATAAGATAAATAAAAATTTGTTTAATATTTATATTAATTCAGTTTATTAAAATAAACAGAATGGATTATTTAGTTAATTTATTTTTTACTTTAAATAAATATGAACATGCATTATTAAAGAGAAAATATTAATAAATATAGAGTATACACATTATGACATAATTTCAGGACGATTAGAAAAATCTTGGAGTGATAAATGCATTACATAATCAATTAAGAATAAGGTAATTTTTTAATGTCCTTTAAAATATATGTATTATTGAAAATAATATTTAATCAATGAATTTTTTTGTGTGCATTTATTAAAAAAAAAGAATTTAATATAATGAAATAATTTGAATGTACATCATAAAAAATTTAAAAGATTATTATTATGTTCTTATTTATACAATAAGCAATTAGAAAAAGTTTTATATCTAAAAACTATACATACATAAGTATTGACTGTTTGCCTTAAGCTATTTGAATTTATCAAAATCAATGGAATATTATAAATTATTTAAAAATTAATTTTATTTATAAACATATAAATAAAATATTAAATATTATAAAATCAGAAATATCTTCCATTTTATTTTTTAAGTTATTTTTTAATTTTTAAATTTATTACAATACTGTATTCTATTCACTTTTCACACATGTCTAATCTTTCCGAATTTCGCAAATAAAAGTTTTTCTATGTTGTATCTTATTTATTATGCAGATGCTCCTAAAAATTAATAGAGATAACTATAAAAAATATTTGTAAGAAATAAAATAGGTAATCGTACATCAATATTCGGTAAAGCCAAAAAAATTTTGAGCTGCATAATATATTTATTTACACACACATGCATGCAACATTATTTATATAAAATATCTGGCTATTAATTAATATTTCGTCATAACATAAATGACCATTTGAAATATTTGATATTTGAAATATTGAAAACAGTTTCAACCAATTTTAACGAGATCGATATGCACTTAAGTTTTAAATAAATCACGTATTATACGTATATGTTGTACATATCTTTAATAAAATTAACCTTTAAAAATAAATGTCTATTTATTCAAAAATCAAAATTTATATAAAAAATTTTATATTGTACTACTATATTAATTTCAGTATTTTAATAATTAACTATTTTTGTTTTATTATACAGTATTAGAAACATTTAATATTTTAATTATTCTAATATTTTTGTTTTCAATTATTAATTTTTTTTATCTTTCAAGATGGATCATTTAACGTATAAAGTATGTAAACATCACTAACTGGGCAGCTTTTATTTCTTGTAGTATTTGAATTCATTTTACTAAGAGAATTAAATAAAAAATTGATATGAATATTATTTATAGATTTTTAGTTTTTGTTTTTTTTTCTTCTAAATCGTTATGTAAATTATCAAATACAAGCTTTATTCATTTGCAAAATTTTATAATATAGTTTGTTTTTCTGCTAACGATTTATGAATAATATTCTGCAGTTTGTATTGGTTTATAATTACAGTAACATTTAAATGGTTCCTTCCTATTCCAAAGGTGAAAAATATTTTTTGCACTTTTTATTTTTATTTCTTCTTATATAATTTGAAATTATGAATAACTTAATGAAATAATTTGAAATCAATGTTGTAAATATGTTTTTTATTAATTTGTTAATAAATTTTTTATTCAACTAAATACATTATAATCAATATAATAATTATGAAATAAATATTAAGATCTGTAAGAATGCATATTATTGCTGTTTTTATTCTACAATATTTATCTTGTAAATGTTTATAATATATTTCCATAAAAATTAAATATATATTATCTAAAGTAATATAGTATAAAATATATTATTATTCTTACTCAAGTATCATTGCATATCAATAAATTAGTTTTTTATATTCAAAATATTAACTTATTAATAATATTGCAACACACATAAAAAGTTCAATTCATTGTTTCATAAGTAAATGAAATTGTTTTTAACATTAACCAGATATCTCAAATAATTTTTACTACATTTCTCGAATCTTTTTTATTTATATTTAAAGAATCATCATCATCACCATGTTTTAAATACAGATTAAAGAGCCATTACTACGATACTATTGATTTCTTCAACAATAATGTTAAGTAGCATTTCTCAAATAATGTTATATATTTTTATGAAATTCATGAAAATAATATTTTTAATAAATATTAAATTTTGATTTATTTCAAATGATTTTAAATAATTTAATATCAGTCTTAGGAATTTATTTAAAATTAAATACAAAACATAATAAGTTATTTATACTTAAAATATATATGTAATAATTATATATATAATCTAGAATTATTTTTTAAATAAAAAAAAATTTTAAATATGGAATTAATATGTATTTTAGATAAATTTTAGTTATTGTACTTTTGTTAAAATTTTTTTAAAAAGCCTCTATTTAAATATATATAATTAGATTATTTATTTTTCAGTTTATATTATTAGTTTATTACATTTGTTTTTTTTGTTTTTAATATTTCTATATAAACTAATTAAATATGTATGAAGGAAACGTTGAAAATATTAAAAAATTTAATTCGGATTTAAATAATTTATTGATCGTTTATGGCCATTATCAGTATTGACTAATACCATAGGAGCTTATTATTATAAAAAAAGTATAAGAAAGAAAAAATTATAGAAGAAAATTGTAATGAATGCGATTAAAGATATTAAAATAATAAATTATAAAAGTTATAATAGTAGTAAATATATGTACTAGTTTATATTTTTAAATCAAAATTATATTGTGAAATATCTGATTTTTATTATCACTGTTTTTATTTTCATTTTTTTGCTATGTATACATTATTATTTTCTTTATATCTTAGTAGTAAAATTAATTATATTTACTCAGTCGATTTGGACGGTCGCTACAGACAGGCTTTTGTGTTTTCTCTTTATAACTTTTTGGCAGTGTGTTATAAAAAAAAAATAATAATAAAACAAAGAGACTGAAATCGTTTTTTTGTCTTATAGAAGCATAAGGAAAGAAATTTTCGGAAAACTTTGAAATTTTAAAGTTTTAGTTTTAATTACGTTTTTTGTATTTTTTCCTAATATTTTAAAAGGTTTTCCAAGCATGTGTAAATTGATTTTGGTTTTCTACACTTATAGCATATAAATTTTATGGTAATTTCTCAATTCTTTCTATCTTTCATATTATCATTGATTATTGCCTAACTTGACTTGATTATGATTTCCTTTTTTCCAAAGATAGATTCAATTTAGTTTTTATTTTTTCTCGAGAGTTTGATTTTCATGTAATAGGATCGCGCCTTTTTAGTAGATTTACGCTATTTAAAATTAGTACTTACAAAAGGTTACTGATTAAATTATTTTCTTAAAATTAGACGCGTTTTTTATGATTTGAATTTTTATCGATTAAAAATTTTTATCGACTGACATCTAAATCAGAAAAATTGTTCTTGATATTTAGATTTCAATTTTATAGAGATTTAAAAGTCCCTTTATTTATAAATTCTAGTTTGATTATTGTTATATTTCTGGAGTATTTATTTAGGTTCAGTATGTTTGAAATATTAAAGTGCAGTTAATAGTTTTCCTTTCAAAAGTCGAAGTCGATTTATTTTTATAGAAAATTTAGAATTAATAAAAGGGGCCTTGGCTTTTAAATAAGTTAAATCTGAAAGTTATTTAAAAAAAAATAAATATTTTTGATTTTGTTATGGTATCGGTAATTTAGATTTCCTTTATGGTGATGTTTAGTTAGGAATATTCTAGGTTAATAGAGTTTACGATATTGTCGGCCGGCACACTCGTGTAATAATTAATTACATTCTCTACAGGTTGCAATTTTATTCAGGATTTTAGTTGTTGATGTAAGGAACAGACCAAAGTTTGAATAAATTGTTTTTAAAATCTCTAAAATAATATAGCTGAAACAATAATAATATAGTATTAAATTCAGACTATTTGGAAACTACTTTCAATTTATATAGTTTTACTACAGCTTGTGCAAACGCTTGAGTAATATTTACTTTCCAAGACTGATTCGATGAATACATCTTTTTATTTTTTGTTTATTTATTTACTTTGACTTTGATTAATATATTTTAAGATATTTATGCAACTAATATCTTGTTTATAAACGTTATTTCTATTTTTTATAAAGACGGAATGTGATACTATTCCACAGTAAAAAATGTGTTTAATAACTTTTATCCTATATTGCCGAAAGAAAACATTGCTAAATTGAAATTTCTGTAACATTGTTCCTTTTACAATTTTTAATTTGCATTTATTATGCTATTTACTTTTTACTATTTATGATGAGCTTAATGCTTCACTCGTCGCTCTTGTTATCACTAACAAAGAACATCATGATTATTACCATCATGGCTGTTATTGGATTCTAAAATTAATGTTTTTAATTTAGTTGGATGCATTTTATTTACGTGTACTGTTTATTATTATTATTATTATTCGTAATAATTTGTACCTTATTTCTTTCAAAGTGGTCTACGATAATATAATTTCAATAGACTTATGTTGTTTCCAACATTGAAATTATTTTAATTTTTTATATACTTAGTGAGTTCTTATTTTTACTTTACTTTCAGTAAATGTTCACATATAGTAATTTGTATTTTTTAAAGTTTGTAAATAGTAATTATATTTTCGATGTAAATTTCCATAAGAGTTTGGCTATTTGTTATTCTTTACGACCATGCATTGATAATTGAAAAAGCTCCATGTTTTCATAAAATAAACTGCAGTATTCAATCAGTTATCCCGAGTTTTCTCACCTTTTACACAATATTTTACATATTCTTAGAAGATCATTCATTTATAATCATTTACATCTCCTTCCCCGCAAAAAACCTACCATTGGTCGGTTTTTGTGTCGAGACGCAGGATTGGGCCAGAATTGGCGTTCTTTAAGGAAGAACGATAATACGCGTAGCACAATAACACCAACAGGTGCATCAGAACGCATTAAATACTTATTCTTTATTTAGTAACTCAAACGCGCTTGTATTATTTCTGTTTTCAAATACTGAATTACTATAATGTCTAATTCTAAACTTCCTAAATTTTTTTCTAATCAAAATCTATCGAAATATTTTCTTTCTCTAATTTGATTAATATTATTATTTCTGTTCTAAAATATTCTGAAGTTTAGCAGGATAAAAATATTATTTTAAATCGTGTCAATTTTTCCATGAATCTGAATTTCGTGCGTTTAAATATACTAATGAAGATATCTGTATTTAATTGTTTTTT
Source organism: Ceratosolen fusciceps (assembly GCA_018883505.1). NCBI lineage: Eukaryota > Metazoa > Arthropoda > Insecta > Hymenoptera > Agaonidae > Ceratosolen > Ceratosolen fusciceps. Next base: position 26,272 of record RCIC01000068.1, on the reverse strand, counting down.
TAATGAAAATATGCTCTATTGTGCTAATCGCGCGAATTAATTATAGAATGTTTCTCCATTAATAGATGAAATTATTCCTGGCTTTTTCATGATATACATTTTTTTAATTTGGTATAATATAATATATACTAGATATTAATTTCTGCAGGTCACATTTCAAATTTATATTCAATATTAGATCACATTTCATTATTGTAAACAATCTTCTAAGGTTCTTAGTTTTAGACTGAATTTGTTTTTCTTTTTGTTTTGGAGCATGTCCGCCATTTTTGATAAACTTTTATTTTTTTTCGCATGAATATTTATTTTTGTATATATATATATACTTAAGTTGAAATAAAATAAATATAACTATTTATCTAGATAGTTATAGGGGATATTTGGGAAGAGAAAGAAAATTGTATGTACATCATGGTATATTTATATTCGAATGAAATATCTAGGTGTTGGATAAACATACACATATATATCTATGCAATTGCCTAATTATAGAAAATGAAAATATATAACAAACTGTATCAAATTTTGAAAAAAAAGGAAGAAATAGAGAAAACAATTTGTTTTAGATTAAATTATAAAAACAATATATGTATATATTATATAGATGTACAATTTGAAGAAAAAGACAAATTGTGTGTAAAAAATTTTTATTTAGAGTAAACTGGAAAAGGTTAGGGAAATTCTGAAAAAAGAAGCAAACAAATACGTAAAACATGAGATATTAAAAGAAAGAAAAAAAAAGTATTTAAATAAGGGTAGAAAAAGTGAAGATAGAAGTGTTTGTACTTATTTATATAGTTTTTTATAGTAAAGAGTTAAAAAAAAATTTGAGGTATGAGAAGAAAGGGAGAAAACATATTAATGATTATTATTATAAAAAAATGTTTCACCTTTCTTGCCCTTAAACTTCTTTGATACTCACGTCCAATCGCTGTAATTACACTAACCATAAACACCTCAAATCTTTATGACACCAATCAATATAACTCGGTATTCGAAAACACTGAAGAGTTCTCTTTCCGTAAGAAACAATGGAATGAATAAGTAGTAAATTTTATTTACATATTTCAAGCATATTTTTAACTTGCGTACTATTTTTTCAAAATTAATATAAAAGTAACTAAAGTTAAATAATGTCTAATGCTTAAATTTAATACAAATTTATTAAAATTTATACATTAAAAATAAAATACTTAATTTTCTTTAATTATGATCTATATTTTTAAAATAAGTTTGCACTTTTATATATATTCTAAAGTATTAAAACTAATATCTGAATAAGCTAGTGTTGGAGACCGTTTAATTGACGCCGGAAAATCAGTGGCGGGAATAATGTAGCAATGACCGCACGCCGTTTGTAGTTGGCACGTGAAAAATAAGTTACAGAAAAACAATTCAAGAAAAGGCGCGAAGAGGCCCGTCGGGAGACTTCGCGTGGTGGCGCAGGGAATCAATCTGATTACAGACACGAGGTCGTACAGATCGAGGGAGAATACAGAGCACTTTGTACTTCTTCACACTCGGCCCTCAGAATTCTAGTTTATAGTATAGATTCTATAAGCATTAGGAAAGCTATAGGCATTGCGACTTACGGAAGGTTACGAGCCGAGCTCCTGAATAGTGATTCGCGAAGTGATAGTTGTTATCATTCGCGTGGTGTCGTGGCACGTGTTGGTGGTAGGATGATTCATTGACAAGGCGCTCCTGAATCCACCCAGGGGGGAACCTTCCCTGGGAGCAGAGAAACGGCTCCCGGTGGCCGATCTAGAGGACAGGTAGAAAAGGAAAGAGCGTACGTTCCTCGCGGCCAGGTAGTCTCCAAGACGTTGGAGATGACCCGGTGTCCGCACCCCCACACACAGATCGGCCATCCAGACGTCCGAACTGTGTAGAGTTCGAGACGCATCGGTGCCACGGCGTGAGTCGAAATGTCCAGCTGACACTAAGGGTCTGTAAGTAAAATTCTATACGAGAGCTCTCCCATGCGTATATCGCGAAACCGTTTCAATTAATATAATTATTGATTTAGCTATTGTAAATTTGCGTGCGTGCGTGCGTGCGTTCAAAGGCTTTTTTCTTCCTTCCCGGCGAAGGTTTTTTATTAGGGCAATATAAAATAAAGAAAAATCATTTTATTATAACCAACGACTTTTATTTTTCCTCTTCTTATCCTTTATTTATTTATTTCAGGACTCACGGAGATAGTAAGTAGCTTATAAATTGCTACAGTTAGTTTAATTTTCAATAGATAAATTAATATTATTACAAATTTATTGTAATTATTAAGATCAAGTTTTAAAAATACTAGAATAGAGAATAAAAATTTATAAATCATTTTTCAATGCTACAATTTACTTATATTTAATTTATATGCATAAATATTTATTTATGATAATTATTGAGACGATGCATATTTTATGGATTTCATAAATTTGTATTATACAAGCGATTATCAATATATTAGATATTGAATTCAACACGGCTTTTTCTCAAATAGGTATAAAAAATAACTGTAAATACCTATAATGAAAATAAAAAATTGAATAAATTTATTTACAATCCTTTAAAAAAAATTTTAAAATACGAAAACAATAGATTTCCAACAACCATAAGATAATCTTAACTTAATAAATTAAAAATGTGTAAAAATATTTAGATGAAATTTAGATGTATATATGTGTAAGAGCGCGTGCGTGCAAATAATATACCGTCTAAATTGGCAAATAAATTATGTACCTAAGTATAAATTTTAATCATTTTCAACATTTTCGATAATTTTTGTATCTATTTAAATACAGTATATTGTATATGTTAAAATGTTTACATCATGTTATATTTACATTTAAAAATATATTGCTTATATACAACTGAACTTGCACATAAGCAACGTATCAATTTAATAATTCTATAAATCAACTTAATTCAATTTATGAGATTGACTAATTATATTCCAAAATTGATTTACGTTCATTATCAATTTTTTTAACTTTTCTAATAAAATTTTAAGTTTAAAAAAAAATTTGTTATACTTTTTATCCGTAATGCAATACAATTGATTAAATTAATGTGATTAATTTATGTTTTGTAGAAATAATTTTTTTTTCAACTATTTATATTTCATATATACATTTAAACATGCATTATATTATACACTTATTTTTTAGATTGTATAACGACGTCATTTAATTATAATATGAATTATTTCAATAATGTATAAATAATTTATAAATTTAAATCTTAGATCGATTTTAGTATTTAAATTGACCAATAAACATGTTATGATACATTTTTATAAAATAGCAATTTCATTAGTGTTAAAAGAATTTCATGTGTGATATTGCACATAATTATTTTTATTCAAATTGACTAAACAACTATGTATTCATCATTTTTCTTCAACTTTTCGTAAATTCTTTCTTAATAAAAATAATTGTAATGTTTATCTATACCGCATATACATATCCTAATAATCAATCACTAATACTTAAGTATAAGTATAATTTAAATAACTAGATTACACAAATTATCAATAATATTTAATAATTAATATTTAAAAATAGTAATTATAATATATATTATAATCTACGAATTTAATTTACAGTACAAAATTAAATTTATATTATATATACAGTTTTACGATCAAAAAATAAAATTATAAATTATGTAATGATTGTTTGTAAAATATTATTTAAATAATCGAACTTATGATAGGAAATATTTTTGTAATTCTATACATCGATTTCATAATTATAAAAATGTCTATAAAAAAGAAGTTCTTCATTACAATCTGAAACAAATTACTTTAATTTTTTTAGAAATGATATATTTATTAACATATTTCTTATCATTTTTATTAAGCTCTATTTAAATTTTATAGGTAAATTAAATTACGTAATAATAATAAATTTATATTTTAACCTTTATACTCTTTTTTATTCAAATCATTAATTTATTTACATATATTATTTATTAGAGTAAATTTATATTTAAGATATACTTCAGGCACTTAGTTTTTTATTATATATATTGATTTAATGTTTTCACTACATAAGTTTCTATTAAGACTTGTTGTTTTAAGAAAAATGTATATTTATATTTATTATAAAGATAATTGCAATAATAAATTAGTTATTTTATATTAAAATAGTTCAAATAAAAATTTTATTTAAGCATATTTTTAATCTAAATAAGTATAAAAAATTAAATATTACTAATAAACTAATAAAAATATTTATCATTTATTTATAGAAATTCTAATGGACTATATTATGTTAATTTTTAATTTATAATATATATATAGTCAAAATTTATGTGAAAAATGAAAATATTTTTTATCAAGTTTTTGGATTATTTATGAAGGTATAATATATCATTTATATTCAATGATCAAAAAATTTAAAAAATATATTTTTATAATCTTACATATATTAAAGATTTTTTTTTATGATGATAAATGATCTTAATATTTGTTTAACATAATGGTTACTATTTTATTAATTTCTAGATCAATTACAAAAATCTTTCCATAAATAAGCTCACGAAATTGTCTGATAGGTGATGAAATTTACGTAATAGAGTACCATTAAAGAAATTAAATATAATAAATAAAATCTAAAAAGATTGAAAATAAAAATTAAAGAGAAGAATGAAACTCGTAAGTACTTTCTGGACATCCATCGCCATACTTAAAATATTATTAGGGATAGCCTCGGTTAAAATGAAAGTTAGTGAAAACGAATTACAGCGAGACGCATTTCCTTTTATTTTTTATTCATTGTTATAATTTATTTAATATACTCATAAAATTAAACAAAAAGAAAAAGTTAAAAGACACTGTAAAAAGATTCAAGAAAAGCTATTTCTATATTATAATATGAGGATCACTTACGAAATTGACATTGTATTGACAGATACTTTCGCTTCAATTTTGTTATAATTATTGTTGTTGCTCTTATTTATAAGTAACAAGATCATAGATGAATCTTGAAATATCAACAAAAATACATTTCAGTTAACCCATTTCTAACCAATTATTTTTTCTTTAATATTTTGAAAGAACAATGCGCCTTACTTATTCATTGCTTAGATATAAAATTCATTTATATAATTTTATCTTTGCTACCATGACACAATTTGTTTAATAAAATAAAACATTATTTTATTATACTTATATGAAATTATAGGATAGGCGTTAACGCTTTCTTATTGAAGATAAATTTAGCTTACAAATTTAACGATGTGCACATATTCACGAAAACTGTGGACTTGGTCACAAACCCTGTATCATATATATAATGTTTATGTCTTATCTAAGGGTAATTATCTATCGTAAAGCACATAAAATCTATTGTACAATTGAAACTTTCATCAAAAGTTAGCTATCATCTTTCGCTGAGGGTATATTTCTTTCTTGGGAACTCGTCGATTGTATTGATACTTTAATGCCTTTGGCTTCATCAAATCCATCAATCAAAGTCTGAATAATAAATTTTATTGTAAGTTTGTAGATATTCTCCACGTTTGCTGTATATCGATCATGCAGTGTCCTTTCCATTGCTGCTAAAAATGGTGATTCAATTTTCTGTGAACCAAATATATATTTTTTAAAAAAATAAAATGTTATTTATAATGAATATTTCTTATCAATATTATATACTTACTATTAAGATTAAAATTAAAAATTATATTATGTTTGACACTTAATGAACGTTATCAAAACTACTAATTAAAACTTCGAATTAGATTTTAAATTAAAGTGTCACTACACTTTACGTAAAATTAAAGATGACAAATTAAAAATGTATTTTTAGATGACCTTTAATTTTTACATTTTCTTTTATGACGGTATTAGGTTAAAGCATAAATTTAGTTGTGATTATTGAATCAGCAGATATACTGTTATTGCCATTACAGTATAATAACTCAGATTTATTACCTTTCAGAGAGTTTACACTCTTCTGAGTCATTCCCGATCATTTACTATTTTGAATAACTCAATTTTATATTTTTCTTCAAGGCAGTTGCTCATATAGAATCATATAGCGCATATATTTTGCGTTAGTTTGATAATATTTATAATTTCTTAATAGTTACATTATTCTGCGTTTTATTGTCATATAATAATTATTAATTTATTTATTCACGCATATAAAACCACGATATAACTTATGGCATGCAATTTTCATTTAAGAAACGAACAAAATTGTATTTATATTTATTACGCAAATTATATTTATATTAGGCTGGTTTAAAATTTACTAATTCGCGTTGCGTAGAAGTTTGACTTCTTAGTCAATTAATAAATGAATGAAATAAAATAAAATACGAAATATATTAACGATCTATTTTCAAATATTTTATTTAAAAACAAAGTTACAATTTAGACTTCATACAAGATTATGTAGCAAGTTTTAGCAAATTTTATTTTTTATTTACCCAAAAATATTCCCTATTGAATCCGGGTATTTTTGTATGCGTTGCACCAACTTGATGAAAAAATGTGAGAAAGACATCTATGTTATCGAGGCCTTGGATTCCTTCATCCAAGGTATTCATAATTTTTTGTGCATGTTCAGCTAGTTCCATACTTCTTGACTGTTCTTCTTTTGTTCTTAAATCTTTAAATTTTGTGAATAGATGTAAAAGTTCGGTGTTTTCTTCGAATAGTCTGCAATTTCAATTTTTATTGAATAACACTTATTGTTCATAATTTTTAATTGAAAGTATCTCTAATTTGTATATTAAATAATTAAAATATTAATTTTATTTAAATAAATTACAGTTATGCCTTTAATAAATTATATAGAAGATAATATTACTAATAAGAATAATAAAAATAACATTTACGAAAGTTTTAGATACAATTTTAATTTGGTAGAAATTTTTTAATAATAAAATGTTAATACATTTCTAGAAAAATGAATATTTTATACTTCAATTAAAACATATCTTCACAATCAAGTATACATTATTTTATTATATAACTAGAAATATTACCTAACTGGTATACAAGTTTATTATTCCGTGTATTTCAAGCACATCACAATCAATTAAATACAATGCTGTTATGTTTACTATTGTTTATATTTATTATTTTTTATCATTATATTTAATAAATTTTTGTAAATTATTATTGACCTTATATTTTAAAAATGAACTGAAGTATGAAATACATTTATTGTATATCTTAATCTGACTATTTTTTACATATTCTTATTAAGATGTAAATAAAATAAATATAAGCAAATATATGAAATAATTATATAATCTGTATAATCTGTTATTACTTTTATATTTTATATATTACCTATTTATACCAAATGTTGAATAAAATAAATTTATTACATTTTAAATAAGTAAGAAAGCAAGAAAAGGCATTATTTAGTGAATTATTTGATATAATACATAAATATTAATTCCTAACTATTAAAAAGTCGTTATAACTTTTTTATTTAACCTTACTTTCTTTTTTTAATAATGTAGTTATTTATGTAATATTTATTTTATCGAAAAAAAAATTAATCATTAAAATTTCATACAATAAACATCAAGTTTTTATAGTAAAAAACATATTCTTTAAGAAAATGAGTTTTAGCTTAAATAGACTTATTATGAATATTATGCATGAAGATGCAAGTTAATTTTTTATAGATACAATTTGCTAACAATAAAAAATTATCAAAAGAAAAATTGTAAAAATGAAAACATTTAAATTAAAAAAATATATTTCGTATTTAATTTCATTACTTGAATTAATATATACATTTAATCATTAACTAATACTGTATTACAATATGTTATGTTATTTCAAATACATATCGTAAAGCTCATTACTATAAATCAAAATTTTCTTGACCCAAATTTGTGATAAAGGAACTGATATTTTATTTTCTTATTACTCTTATTTTCTACTAAGACTTATTTTCTCTATGAAACATTATTATAATATACCACAATATAAGATTTTACGATAATTCGTTAAAATCTTAGTGCTTAGAAGCATCTGATTTACCATAGGTGGAAATTTATCGGATTGTACAGGTCTTAAAGTTTCAGAGATCTGGATAGATAATAGTCTGACGGTAAAGATTGTACAAAAAAGTTAATGTTCACCGCCATCTGAAAAAGCAAACAACTTTATGCAATAAAATCTATTTATATTAAATATATCCTTTGTAAGTCTTGGAATCTATATCAGGTTAATCAGGGGAGGTCTTTCTACGAAATTTATTTAATCATATATTATTACTTATAGCTATAAAAATTATAATATAATTAGTATTCAAATAAAAACATAGAAATATAAAAAATACGTACATATATAAACAATTAACAAAATTTTGTATTAGAAATCCAAAAATATTCAAAAAATAGTAGTTTACGTATACTATAATAGATTTACAAATTATTTATTGGTATAATATTATAAATTTTTATAGAAATAAAAATTATTGATAGTACTTATACCACTCGTTAAAAAATTTTGTGTTTTCTACAATTCTTTTAACTATAAAATATTTATTCAAAATATTATTTTTACATCAAGAAAATATAAAAGATATTTTATTATAATAAAATTGAAAATTACAAAAAAATTTTGAGACATTTGGAATTATTTTATAAAAAGAGATGTAATTCATTCACAATTTACTCAATTATGTATATATTTCTGTATATACATCAATTATGTATATATTTCTGTATATACATCAATTATGTATATATGTATATCTCATCATATAAATATTAATATCAATTTTTTAACATCAACTTTTAAAACTCGAATATAAAAATGTTTTAAAAGAAATATTTAAAAGTAATAAAAAAATAATACTGATTTAATCTGAGCTATTATTGTATACTAAATAAGAATAAATATTATTTATAATGAAAATAAATAAAAATTGTAACATTCAGAGAGATTGTTATTTTAGGTTATTAAGTAAATAAATCATTAAAAATTTTTAATAGTAAATAATAAATATTACTTAATAAATTATTTCAAAATTAATTAATACATTATAATACATTATGAAAAAAAATATATTATGATCTAATTTTTAATTCTAAAGAACGAGAATTGATTTTTTTTTTGCAATAGAATTGATGCAATAGATGCAATTGCATATCACACGATGCATGCAATTTTATGCAATTTTATGCAATAGAGAATTAATAATTTATGCAATAAAGAAAGAAAACTAATAAAAAATGGATCAAAAACATAATTATAGAACTTAGAAACAAATATAAGTGTTAAAAGTATACAAGTTCAAAAAAAAATTTTTGATTAATGTTTATAGTAAATCATTTTATACAGAACTGAATACTCATTTATTGATTTTAGAAAGTGCTTTTGAAATTGATAAATATGAGGGTTCGCGATCTGTTTTTATTTTTTCAGCCATGTAATACATTTGAACAAAATCGAAATTAAGTGTTCCTAAAGATAAATAATTTTTATCTTCATTAATTTACTATAATGCGATCATATAAAAAGCAGCAATAAGATAATTTATTATTTTATAATTTATATTATTTTATTATAATTTATTATAGATTTTGTAGAATAAAAATAAAATAAAAATTATATATGCTGAATAATATTATCTTTAAATAGTAGTAATTTAAATATTTTCCTGTTAATAAATTGTGAAATTTATTTATTAATATTTTAAATAGTTTAAGACATTAAAAAATTAAATAAAATAAAATTTTGTAAAATAAAAATGTTTTACTTTCTTTTCTTATTTATTTTCATTTTTTTTACATTATTAATATTAATTTTCAATAGTAATTGTTGTATGCAGATATTATTTTTTTTACATATTAGCGTATTTCATATAAATTGATTATTCACTTTAGTATAATTTTATATTATAAATCAATTAATCTTCATGTTATACTTATTATTCTGTTACATTATCTTACATATATCTACAATCTTATTTTTATTTTTTTTGCTGGGCGAAGTACTCTTAAACGATATCCTAAATAATTATATAATGCAAATTTAATGGGTTTAACGTCTTTTTTACATTATTCTATTATATTCTATTTATAACAATAATATAACGGAGTGTTTTTAGTTTTGTTATTCACACCAATTGGTAAATACTCTTCCAGAAAAGAAAATAATTACAGAAGTAGTATAATTACGTTATAATTAATTTTAATAAGATAATTATAACTTATATTATAATTATAACTATAATATAATTATAACATAAATTATAATTATCTTAAGCAATAAATATTAATTTTATTAGATGATATGAAATTTATGCTTCATTCGTCAACATTATTAATATAAAACTTTTCTGTTATTTTCAATAATTTCTAAGTCCATTTATATAATTACTACTATTACTAATTTAATTAAAAATTACTAATTAATTTGATTACTAATTAAATCAATAAAAGTCAAAGATTTTTCAAAAAAAACTATTATAATTAATATATACCCTTAATATTGGAAATGTTTACACAAACGATGTTATGTCTTCAATTAAATTTTTTAAAATTAATTTATTATTGCTTTCAATTTTGGATAGTAATTTATTTATTTCAATAGTATCGAATAAGACTGAAGAATATTTTAAAAAATATTAAATTTAAAAATAATATAATAGTAAAATAGTGGATACTATAGAATACCGACAGATTCAATATTTCGTAGATTTTTATGGAAATATAATATGTGGATTAATAAATATGTTATTAATATAAATTTTAGTATAAGATTAATATGAGATTAATTTTAAGATTTTGATTATTCAAATAAAATTAATAACATTGCAATATGTTTAATAATTCTGAATGACGAATTAAACGATTAAATTACAAAAAATTATAAGACTACAAAATAAATATTAGAAACTACTATATTAAATTCTAAGATTTAATTAATATACAACCAATAACTGGTAATAAACATATACATATATTTAAAAAAAAAAATTGATACGTTGTAAAAAAAATGATTAGGAATATTTATAATTTCAATTCAATTTATTCAAAATATTCTCATTGGGAGCTAATACAAAATTTAAAACCCTTGTATCATAATTCGTAATTACTGTTAAAGCCTTCGAAAATGGATCAGTTTTTCACAAAAATTTTGTTTCGAAAAACCTTTCTTATTGGTAACTATTATAATAAATTTTATAAGATTACAAAACTTTCATTATTTAAGTATCAATTCTCAATATACAATACCCTTCAAATCAGTGAAAATAGAAAGCGTTTTCGTTTTGCTCTTTTAAAAATGAAAAACTTTTAATGGATTCTCGTTTTATGATCTACGGCTTAGGTTTAGTAAGCTTATTTTACTAAAGTGTGAAAAATAGTGCATTTTATGATAATATTAATATATTTTTTTGTCAAATTAATTTAATTCACCCTTCCATGATTTTGTTTAATTTAAATTTAAAAATATTAATTTTTAAATTTATTGTTATTAAATAAATAATAAATTTAAATTTTGTCGTTTGAATGTCATATTAAAATTAAATTCAATATATTAATCTTAAATATTAAATAATTTAGTGTTAATAAATAAAATATATATCATAAGAGGGAAAATAGAAGAACATACTAATATTAATTTAAATAATTCGAAAATATTAAAAATGAATGTACATGATTGATAACAAAAAAAAACAGTTAATCTCAATGTGACTAATCAACATTTGTATATATGATGAGCTTAATTTTCAAACCATAATCAGTAGTGAATAATGAGAATTAAAGCCAGAATTAGTAAACGAATAAAAAATAGTGACTTTTCAAAAGCTATTGCTTATGTCTTATATCTGATTAGTAAATTGTAAAAACATGTAATGGTGAAGTTCGATATGTAAAGCATATCTGTATCTTATTTGTTTTTAATCGCAAGCCGAAAGAAGATCACACAGCAATAGAATATAAATAGCGAATAAATAACTTAATAAACATATATAAAAAGATACTTACTTAATAAACATATATAAAAAGATACTTACTTAATAAACATATATAAAAAGATACTTACTTAATAAACATATATACGCCAGTGGGTTCCATTGCTTTGGCAATGGCCTTCCAGCTGGCTGTGAGCAGATATTTTTGTCTAGCTGTAAGTGGGAGTCTTGGATCTGTAGCTGGCGGTGGCGGTGGACTCTCACGTCCCGAACACATTCCTTGAACTTCGGCTGTTGAAGAAGCCAATTTACCAAGTTTACAACCCATTTTTAAAGCGTGTTTTGACTAATTTTGGATCGCAAACATCATCGCCAGCGAGGTCCTCGTCGCTGGGTAAAGCGACGGGGACCACGCCATCTGGCAAAGTAACCTTCTTTTAAATCACCCGATGCTATGTTTTTTCAGATTTGACCTGTGAATACAACACAATTCAATTTTTGATAACTTTAATCGAAAAAAGTAAAACGTGATCGGAAACCGAAAGAAGCTGAGACTACAAGCGCGGATTCGAGACGTCAAGATTTCGCAATAGGCGCATGCGCTTGCCTGGTTTATACTTCGTTGAAGGGTAAAGTTACACTCGGATGCATCTTCTGAAAAAACTCATCCAAGAGTCCGTCCATAGTGTGCGTGTAAGCGACGCAACTATCGATCTATTATAACCAGTTGAAGTTGCACCTGCGTGTTTTAACAGACCAGATAAGTAATTGCAAGTATCATTTATGAGATTTAAAGTACTTGGCAATACCTAGTTAAAATCTCTCTATCCTCTCTCTCATTTACATAATTTTAATTTAATTTTAATGTATATTAATTTAAATTCTTATTGAATATTTAAAGAATATTATTCGTATAAAACTTTTGAAATATGACGTGAATTTATATTTTAAATTAGATTCTTGTATTTTATTTATGTATACTTTTTTTAAAATACTATAGTTTGCAGATTTATAATATCGTTATTATTTTTAATTAAATTTAAAATTTAATGTCTTTAATTTTATATTATTTTTTGCAATATTATCTTTCTCTTACTTTTACACATTTCTTATAAGTTAATTAATATCTTAATGTATATGTATACACGTATTTATTTTATTTTATCGAATTCAGTTTTTAAAGTTTCTTTCTATTTTCTGTACCTATAATACAAAAAAATTATAAATTCTGAAATGATAATTAAATGAAAAAATTATAAATACGCAACGTGTTCGGAATTAAATATAAAACTTTTAGAATTAATCTGAATTTATATTAAGATATCTTGCTACTATAGAACTAGATAGTTATTTAGAATTTTTTTTTTCTTCAAGTAATAATTAAGAAATTATGAAATAGTTTATAATAAAAATATATAAATTCTATACATATATTTCAACAATAAAGTAATAAATATATTATTTATACGTTAAAATATGCTGTCAGAAGAATAAATTTGTATCAATAAAATTTCTCGAATTAAAACAAACAATTTAATAGTTCAAATGTTTAACTGTAATAATTAAAAATTAAATTTTATAATTATTTCTTAATCGTAATTAATATAAAGTAAAATTTGCCTATTTATTTTTTGATTCATAATCTCATATTTATGATCTGTTATTCGTAGTTTTCATACGTGCAATACACTCGTGTTGCGGCAATAATATTATACGCTTACACGTAGTGTTTGCGGATAACGTGTTTAGGTACTAAAGACGGAGGCATGGAGATACAATGAGTTACCTTCAAACACAATAACAGAAAAACTGAAAGTGAACTTTTAGTTGAAATAATATAAAAAATAATATTTTCAGCAACTTAAATAGACCAAGTAGATACTTTAAAAAAGTATCGTAGAAAAAAATAAAAATAAGATACATATTTTACAAAGACAAATCGAAATTAAACTTTAATCTTAGATGACTTCGATAATTTTTTGTGGTATAAAAAGCTTTATATTGCTTTGCACCTCTTTCGTCTTCGACGTATAATTATAAGCGCATGCGCAATCAAAATGAAGAGGAATTGATTACAACTAGACTATCGCTCATTATGGTAATTTTAAAGTTTTTATGAATGAAAATTTGTAGTTTTCCTTCCTTAATCAACTTATGATAATACAAAATATATATATAATTTCTAGAAGCGTTACTAATATTTCTTCTGAATTAACAACTTTACTTATAATCTTTACTTTCATGTATTATTACGTATGTACCTGAAGATCTCCATGTACTATCTGAGTCACATTCACAAATATCGTTACAATTATTTTATAATCAAAATAGCCAATTCTAATACAATACTTAAAAGTTATAAAATATGAAACGGACATAACCACATAAATGCGCACGAAGATTCATTCCCTCGACCTGGTTTCCGAAGTTTATCTGTTTTCCCGATCCTGATTAGTTCCTTGGATGGTGCATTGTCGTTTATTCTGCACGTTTCCTTTTGTTCATTGCTGCCCTTGAAACGAGATTCCACTACCTCGAGTGGAAATTTCCGTTTCTCCATCTCTCTTTATGTGTCTCTTTTTTTCTTAGTGCAACCCCTTCGTATCGTCAATCGGCAATAATGTACCTGCATCGAAGAGCAAGTAAGTACGTGCACCGACGCTGGATAGATAGCGCGCAGTGGAGGTAGTCAGAGGATCCTCTATCCATCTATTCCCTCTCCCCGTCATGAACGTACTGACCCTCTTCACCAACGATGTATTTATTTTTTATTTACATTAATAATCTTTATTTGTCTTAATATAACGTACAATAATATTATCAACCACAATCGGGAATGTCATTAGGCTTGTTGAATTATCTCACCACTCTGGAGATGACGTCTGGGGCTGGGGCTTCAACATTCAATCGGTCGTCATCATCCGGAGCCGAGGCACTGCAATTCGGCTTACAGTCATCGTGCAAGGTTGGAATATTGTCATTTACGCCGCGGTAGTCACGTTGAATGTACGAACGTCCCTCCGTCACCGTATTTTCGTTGGTTAGTAGCTCGGCTAGCTTAAACTCGCTGACGTAGAGGCTAATTTTCCCGCCCCCAAGACGCTGAACTGTATAGACGTTGGTGCCATTGATGGTCGTTACTTTAAATGACCTATTTCACTTGGACGCGAATTCGGTGTTAAAATTCTCTGCAGCGAGAGAGATCAGATGCCTTCTCGGGAAAACATCATTGCCCACCTGAAATATCGCAGTCATTAGTTTGTCGTATCGGTTGAGCGGAATATTGAGCCTGATCTGCTTCCACAGCCTCATACTTGCCCATCTTACGTACCTGGGATACCAGCTCCAACCGAGCTCCAGTCCGAGCATCCTCATGCAGCGCACAGCATTGCCTATTGCACCCTATAGAATTACGAGCCATTGTCAATCAGAAAAGTCTGAAATTAATTATGGGACCAATGGTCCGGTACCTGAGGTACTCCAGCTTCTGCATCCCGAAGGAATATTTCTTAAGAGCGCACGTTAGGCTGTACGTGTTCAATCTTCCCAATACCTTGAAGAAGTATATTAATCGTTCGGATCAGCTGTGCGAGTAAACGCACAAGTCATTCTGATAGTACATACAGTACTCCTACATGAGACTTACAAGCACTTCCTGGCTGATCAGTTCGCGGCAGGTCTGCATGTTAATCTTCAGCCGGAACGAGATCACGCAGAAGGCGTTTTATATCCTAGCGTGTTTCATAAGGGGGATTTTCCAGTATCAGCTCTTGAGATTCAGTGTTAAGAAAGCGGTCATCTTACTCAAATTCTTGAGGACTTCGTGGATCACCGGCAAGGGTTGCGTGGAGTCCTATTATAGAGGTACCGATAATTCATGCATAAATGAAATTAGCCATGCATCTTCGCAACTATTTTAATAGACGACGATTAGGGTGACGAGGCCGCCTCAATAATGCCATCCCCGAGCAATTCAGTCACCTGTTCTGCATGGTCTCATGGTTAGTCTCAAGTTATGTACGAGAAACCTCATTTGGCGGTACCGACGTTGAAGCTCTCTATGCATCCTTAGGAGTTCCCTGAACTCTGGTTCATATTGTATTAGAATATCTTACCGTACGCTCCTTATTATGTATAACGTAGACTCTTTTAGACACAACCTGTTCTATGACACAGCATTGTAGTGGATACCGGCGATATAAAAAAGTTTATCTTGCTAACGAGGTTTGCAAGGCGATGTTAATCTCGCACCAACGACCAATAAGGCCTTCGTTGCCCTTGTTTCGACTCGTATTCTCTTGTCCATCAGGCGCGAATGTATGACTTGCTCTGGAGTCCACCAGACTTCGCTTACGCCTTTTGACCGTTGACGAATACGATGCAGAAGATGATCGCGGCTCCTGAGAAATTCATTGTAGATATGCTTACGACTTCTTCAATGCATTCCCTGCGAGATAAATCGCCGCATCTATCTAATCTTTCATACTCGAGTCTTATGGTATCACCCTATAATATTTTGTTTTTCATTAACTCAACATTTTAAAATTTTTAATATAATCTAATTATTTATTTAATGCAATGAGAAATTTTTATAAAAATGAAAAATAAACAATTACTTTTTATAACATTAAAATGTTTTGCGCAACATTTCTTTAATTATAACATAAATTAATTTAAAATTTTATTTAATTTAATTTAACTTAAAACAAATTACGTTTTGAAATCATGTTAACTTAAGTTAATTTAAAATTGGTATCTAATTTAAGAAATTGGCAGTTGAAGATTTAAGATGAATGTTAAAACAGACCCAAAAACCGAGGACAAAATTTGAATATATTCAAGTTCTTAAATTAAGAGATAGGCCACAGATCTAGTATGTAAATGTACTAAGTCAGTATTAAATAAATCATTTAATTAAAGCTTACTCATTTACCCACAGATGATAATATTTATGAAAAATTATGTATATATAAATATATATAAATAAATATAAATATTTATAAATATTTATAAATAAAATAAATAAATAATAATTTTATATATAAAATATATTAAATAAGAGAGTAATATAAAAACATTATGTAATAATTAAATTAGTATTTCATTAACAATAAAAATCTATTATGAAAATGAATAAAAATTTTAATTTAAAAAGAAAGGATAAATATTAAACATTTCATGAAGTTAATTATTATATTCACTGTTCGAGCGTGTAATACTTTTATTTTATATTTATTTTATATTTTAACGGTCATTTTTATTTGTCATTGAACTTGACTTTTATTTATTTTGAAAGACGGGTACTTTACAAACACCCGTTAATTTTTACGTTTAGTGTCAAAGTAATTAGATATCTTTGAAACTGGTATGGGTTACAGCGCGAAAATTTGTTGATTACAAATACATTAACAGAAATGACTCTTCTGTAGCCTTCACTTAAGTACCTATTAGTAAACATATTGATGACCTACTCATGTTGACTCTGCGGTAAACGATACATTTTGCTTTTAACCAATCTTTTTTCAGGTACACCAAAATCCTTCTAATAATATCATAATTTAACTATACTTGATGAGCTGTAAGCTATATGAGTTGGGCTCATTGTTATACTTGAAGGTCGGATTATATTAAAGACAAAAAGGTGTAAGAATATAGTGGGTCACTTAACACGTGGCGAATTACTTTTATAACGCATCTGTGAGGTCGTATACCCTGGAATTATTTGGTTTTCAAGGCTGACAACGAATGAAATGCTAGTTCAGATCCGAACTGCTTAGTCTCTTTATGATATTGGAACTGTTATACATAGAAATATAGAAAGTCTACCATTCACTAAGTGAACCAACCAAATATTATTTCACCAAATAAAAGAGCTTTTCTTTCCCAAAGGCATCCCCGTGAAGAAGGTTCCAACTTTTTGATTTCAACCATTTATTTTCCGATAGATTCGTTAAAGCAGATATCTGAAGGAGATATGTCAAGGCCCAGAACACCCAAACTTTGACAGCGAAATCACTCTCGAAATCGAGTCCGAGTCAAATTCAGCTGATGGCTGATACCATCTCTCCTGATGCAGAAAGAGAATCCAATGATAGTGCGTTCGCTCTGCCATTTTAAAACGCTAATATGTCGGTGGAAAAAAATGAATATCCTTCCATTAAAGGTGTAGTACCTCACTAGCTGCTTAAAGATTATTTCTCGGCACCGGGAAAGTAACCTTTCCATCATGTATATGACATTCAACGCAGATTTTAGAAAATGTCGAGATATGGCTATCACTGTTGCAATTTCCCACTTTCTACCAATTTGTGCCGTTACCGATGAAAACCAAAAATGCAATTGATGTTAGACTCGAAATAGCCAAGTAGAAACAGTGAAGTATGCGAAATTCGTACCCACTAATACCAGCGGTAAAGAACATCTCTATCCGTTCGCGAGCACTATATCTCCCTACCCCGACCGCATGATCGTTGTCTTAACGATCTCGAACAATTTTGCAATCACGTACTTCGGCCCATCTCATTGATATACATAAATATTACTTTATTTACATGTGTAATTCCTTTGTATAATTTAGACATAAAGAGCCTAATATCACTGTTTAAAAAATATGAAAACTGTATTCATGAAAAAATATATTATTGTAGTCGATAATCATTATCTGTTATGACATAAACATTATTAAAATATTAATAAATCAATATAAAATTTAATTTTTCTTCTAAATTTCGTGCAAGAACATATACTTAAAATTACACTATAAAAGTTGAGTTTATATTTTATCATATGTTTCAGTTGAATTACAGTTTGATAGTTTTAATTCAAATTAATTGTACTACTGTTATTTGAAGTATAAAATCTTTATTTCTTTATTTATTTTTTAAGCATACACCAAGACAGATATTGTATAAGCATACAAAACTTCAATGCATAACTTAGTAAAATTTAAAAAGTATTAGCACAAAAAACTTTAAGTCTAATTGTAAATATTAAAATATTTCAAAATTATATTTTTAAGACTTCCGTATTAATACGTTTATGTGTATACATACATATGTATACATAATTGTAATATATTATATCTACTTTTAAACAAAATTAAATAGAAATAAAAATAAACAAATATACCTGTCAGAAATAAAATAGACTCAAATGAGTAAGGAAATCTAATCCACTAAAATAAATTTTAAAAATATGTGAATCTTAGTGCGATTGTCCAAAAACACTACTGTTATAGTTTAAATCTTTTTAGCATTTACGATAATTGGGTATGATGAAGGTGCGCAAAAATGGAGAAATTCACACGTAATTAAAAGAGAAAAATAAAAATAACGAAATTCGATTGTTTTTTTTTTTTAAATGTTGCTCGACTGAAAAACAGGTACTAGATCTTATAGTTTTTCATTTAATAAGTATAAAAGTACAGAAATACGAAAAAAATATTTATGTTATACAATTGACAAAAATATTAAATAAATAAAAAATGTACCTATTAAGTTATTAAAAAATTTTAAAATTTTGTTAATAAGTAAACCAAATTTGAAAGAAGAAAATCATTGACAATGTAGTATATATATTATTAGTATAGTATTTTTTTCAAAATATAATATAATAGATTTATACCTTAATAAATAATCTTTCACTTGATAACAAGTTTTGTTAACAAATTATTAAAACAAAAAATGTTTTCTTTCTTTCTAGCGTACAATGATAATTAATCAAAAATTGTAATATTACATCATAGTAACTGTTTTTTTAAGTATTAACATCAGCATTTATATTTATAATACATTTAATAATGTTTTATAAATTATTTGAAAAAACAATATTTTTAATTACAATAAATTTTAGATGTGACGAGGATTATATACTAAAAGAAAGAAAAAGAATCTAAAGTAATAATGTAAATATGGATTTAAAACAAAATTTTTACAAAACGTTTACAAATGGATAATTGCTAAAAAAAGGAATTTTAAATTTCTCAAGCAATCGAATGTAAAAATAATTACAATAAGAAATTTAAAAAATTGATAAAAAACACTTTTTATGTAGATACTTATCGCAAAACGGTGGAGTACCACTCTTTGTACTACCAAAAGTTTCTATGAATGGCAGTTTTACTTATAGGTACAATGTAAAAAAAAATAAAAATCCATGACCTATCATTCTAAAAAGTATTCTATGTAAGTCGATAAAGTAGAGATCTATTTATTCACGTGTGCCGTGGTTTAAGGTCACGTAAGGCAGAAATACAGAAAAGTAGACTCGTGGTTCGCGAACTATACTATGAACCAATGACTTGCAAGGAGTTTGCTTCGACCTATCCAGACCCTCATCCTCCCTCCGATTCAACGGGCCTCATGCCGATTCTAAATTTGCGAGTTTCAGAAAGGGATTCTTGCTCGAAGTGAAGAGTACACGTTCTCTATCAGGTGCTGTGTGAGAACTAACCAGTCGTTCGCTTCGAACTTCTCCAGTATATCCTGATTTCACTTACTGTTTCTTATTGATTCTTATGAAACCATACAGCAAGTTTTCTTATATCTTCATAAGCTAAAGTGAAAATAGATTATGTCTCGCTCATCGTGAATTTACTACTTCAGCTAACAAGTAAGTTAGAGTGTATTTAAATTACGTTGCAATAGCTTAACGTACATCTGAGTATCTTCGCGTAAATACTGTAATTTCTTAAACACAATAGATCTAAGGCGCTAAGCATTGTTTAAGGGAATAGTTCATAATACAAATTGAGAAGAGGAGATGCAGTCTTTAACCACAGATGCATACTAAGTTGCAATAAGAAAAAAAAGCCGAGAAAACATAAGACACTTAGTCTGAGAATGTTTAAAAAGTTAGAAGGTCTGTTATAAAAATGATTGTACAAAATTTAAAATAATTTATTTTATACTTATATATATATATATATATATCGATACCTACATTAAAATAAACATAATTTGATTTGATAATATTAATTTAACAAAAAGAAAATCAAATAAATTGTATTAATGCTTTCTTAATATAATAACAAAAATTAAACAATTTAGGAATTATTGTGAGAAAATAAATTTATTGCACTCTTTAAATAAATGGATGTACTCTTTGACGCAATAAAAAGTTATTTAATAAAATGTAAATAATATAAATTTTTTACTTTTCAAAATTAAATTAGCAAATTGAATGATAGAAGTTTTTCGCAACAAATAGAATAAAACGTTAAGCAAATAACTTGTATAGTTAATCCATTATTTTTATGTTAAAAGTTATTTTTTGTAAGTATAAATTCAAAAAATTTTACATAGTTTTATAAAAAAATTTAGTTTTTACTAAATTTGATAGCCATATAATTATGTTTGAAAAAACCTTGAATTCTTGTGCTATTAATATTCTAAAATAGCGTTTTTTATAAATATTTTCAGATAATTTTAATTATAAAAAATAATAAATTTAAAATATCCTAAACGTTTATTAAATATAAGTTGATAAGAAAATATCTATTGATAAACTATAATACAAACATATTTAAACGTTAACTTTACAAAGGAAACGGAATAAAAACATCTCAATAAATTTGTTTAGAGTTTTACATAATAGTAATAATGTAGTAACACAACTGCTAGAAATATTTTTTTATAAAGAAAAATACAATAATTAAATAATTAGAATTGTATTTTGTAAAAATTCATTCTAAAAATAAGAGATAACTAATTGAGAAAAGGAGGAAAATAAGGGATAAGTAATCGAGAAAATGAGAAAAGGTACTTAGAGAATAACGAAACCCATTTTACCTAGTAGTAACAAAGCGTATGTGAATAATTGAGAGAAACCATCGTTGTTTTTATAAGAGATAGAATTTTTCTATTATATACAAATCAGTAAAAAAAATAAACGCTTGTATGTATCTGTTGTTTTTATAATTTATTCTATCTAATGAATATGTGAATCTAATTTATTCGAATTATAGATAAAATAGGTATCGAAGGCCATATTGGTAAGCGTATTTCATATCCCAATACAACCCAATATACGTTTCTCTATAATTAAAAACACAGTATTACTGTGTCATTTACTTTAAAAATTATATAAACTATTTTTAAATGAAATATTCTATATCCATTTAACTTTTCAATTATTTATCAATTAATTCAATATAAAAAATGATTACTTTTAATACTAATAATTTACGTTATATTAATTTGAAATTTTTCACAGAGAAATTTTGATATAAAATTATATTTTGTTTATCAATTCTAAAAAAATTCAGGGCCTGTACGAACCATTAAAATAAAGTATAAGAAAGTTCAGTATCCTTTGAGTGGGTTTAATACTATTCATTCAAAGTAACTTAAGCAATATTTTTATTCGAATAAGAATTTATTGTCTATACATCTACTACATCTATATAATTCTTCTATATCTTCTCAATTATTAAAAATATTTATTAAAAGAACTAGCAGATGTCTTAGTTTATTTATTTATACGTATAAGATACTACAAAACATATTCATTTACGAGTAATAAAAATTACTTATGGAAACTTAAAGAATGAAGAAATAAATAATTAAAAAATTTACGAATTGAACTATTATTTTTTAAAAATATAATTTAAAAAATTCAACTGAAATTTATAATTTAGATTAAATAATTTCTTTTATTATCAAAGCTCAATAATAACTTTAAGTTATTATTTTAATCATATAATTTAATAACTAACTTTTTGTAGATTTTCCCAATTTTGATTTTAAATATTTTGCATAAGTACGATAAGTTATGCATAAAAAAGTTTTGCTCAATGCTTATCATATATCACATTTTTAACTTAAAAAACCTTTACTGATACCACCGTGAGCGAAAATATCTTGTCTTTCCTTGATTCAACTCATGATTCGGCTTGTATTCAATATGATTCATTCCACGACACTTACAATATTTTCGATTCCTGCATCTAATATTTAATTCCTCAGAATTGCTCTTATTATAGTTTAATGATAAGCATATAATTAAGTTTCTTTATGTATATTAATTCTAGTAAAACGTATTAGCAATAATAAAATAAAAGAGATTTTCTTCACACATAAAAAATAAATTATTTTGGATTAGTAATATTTTTATAAAAAAAAATACACTTGAAAAGGATAAATTTTTTATATAATTGAATGTATTTATGTGAAATATAAATGCAAGCTTTTATAGACGTTTTACTTTAATGTATTTCATTTTTTAATTTGATTTCATAGCAAATAATTATAAATAAAATCTTATAGTATTTATTAAAGAATTAAAATAGAATTCTTCATGAATAAATCAAACATCAATTATCAGATTAAAAATTTGTTTGCAACAAATCGATTGTTTTATTTTTTAAAACCATTGTTAATAGTAGATTTCATTGTTAATAGATTTGAAGATTGAGAATTAGAAATCGCAATAGTAGGCCGAAATATAAATTTCCTCATAAAATTGACTTGTGAAGCTATTTATAATAAAAATAAAAGAGTTTAAAAATCTATTTTTTTAATATATTAAAACAAACTTTTCAGATGCTTTTTATTCGTATTGAAAATTACAAATTCCCATAACTTTAACAATATTCATCAAACAATCTAGATTATCATACAATGTTATTTGTATGTTTTGCGTAACGAAAAATTTTTTTGTACCTATGACAAGATTTTTCTTGTGCTTTAAACTTTTGCTTTAATCAAAATATGGGGGATAGTCAATCTAAGTATACTTATAATATTCTTCATATCATTTGAATCCACACATAAGTATTACTGTTCAGTCCGTCAAAATATTAGTCAGTTTTTTTTATCCTTTTATTTATATGTTTTTCCGAAACGAAATTTAGTACTGTGTATTTTTATTAGGTGGTTTTTGTTTATGTTTTTCTTTTATTAATATATAATAAAATAATAAATAAAAGAATCATTAACGATTCGTACAATTTTAATAGTATTTGATTACTCACGTTAATTTCAATTAAATTAAAGTTGTTTTAAAAACTTATCAAAAATAATGTACTAATAATTCTAATCATAATAATTTAATAATGATTGTGAAAAGAAATTTGTTTTTCATTTTGTTAAAAGTAAAATAAAAAATTTTTTTTTCATATTCTGAATAAATATTCGTAATTCGAAATAAATATTAGCATATTAGTTTATTAAATTTATGTTTGTATTATAAATAAATTATGTGGGGGAAATTCGCAGCACATTCTAAAATTTTATTTTAGAATAAAATTGCTTCATAGTACTATTTTCTTCTTTTTTCATACATTCATATGCGATAATTGTATTCTAATCTAAATAACATACATGATGAAAGAGAAATATGCAGTGTAATAAAAGAGATTCATATTATCTTTAGTTTTATGCGTACTAAAAAAATGTAACTGTAAGATATATAAATATATTGAATAAATTAATTCTATTTTTTGCAGGCGAACGTTCATAATAAATAATTAAGAAAAACTCTTAAAGAAAATAAGTGTTATGTATGCTAATAACAAAATATTTAAATGATAATTAATGTTTTTTATTCTCTAATTATTTATAATATGATTTATAATATGATGAAAAAACTGTATTTGCTATTTTGATATTTTTTTAAAAAATAAGCTTGGTAGGAAATAAAAATTGTTTAATATTGACTTGGAATACTGTTATTTAAATATATTATATCTTAAAAATACATTTATTAGTACCTTATAACAAATGGATCGTCTATGGAGTTTTTATTTTCTATTAATAACTAAAATATTAACACAAATTTATTATTTATATATTCAAGCATAATATACAATATAATATAATTGATAAATTACGAGAAATAAAAAACACTGTTTTAAGAATAAGTAATTATATTTCATTATATTTAATAGTAATTTTAATTATACAGTAATTATATTTTATATAGTTAAAATATATTTACGATTTTTATGTATTTTAAAATTGTAATTTATGTAATATAAATATCAGCTATTTCATATTACTATAAATGAATCGAAATTATATCAAGTTCAAATTTAAGAAAATATAACTTAATGAATAATTAGTAATTATTATAAGTATAAAGGATTAAAAATCATGTTTCATAAGTTGATTTATTAATCTCAAGAACAATTTTATTCATAATAGTATTATATATTCAATAGAATATAAAGCACACAATTGGTATTAATACATCAAAATTTTAAAAATCAATTTAAATTATTATATAATTTATTATATAAGTTTTTATTATTAAAATTAATTATGTTACAACTTGAAATATATATTGTAAGGGGACTTAAAAAATTAATTACATACTATTAAATTTCGAAATAAAAAAAATTTTAAATATTACGTATAATTAATGAATTTGTAATTGATTTTAAACAAACTAGTAAACGATCGTGTTTATTATTATTTAACAAATACATTTCATTTATGTAAATTCTTTCATAAAGTAATTTTTTGTTTATATTTTATTTGTAAATGTTAAAACTCATATACATTTGTTGAGAAGAATTCAGTCGAATCGAATGTCTCAAAATCACAATAATATTTTTACTTAACTGAAATAATGGGTGGGTGCTGCAGCGGCGAGGGGGTGGGAAGGAACAGATGACGAGAGGAATCTTGAGGCGGGACGAAGAGGAGGGGAAGGACGCGTGGTTGTTGGCCGGCGAGGAGTAGAGACACGGACAGCGGGGTTCACCAAAGGGGAGGCAGGCCCAAGGAGGACAAACGATCGAGGAGGATAACGGAGGCGCGACAATGAGAAAACCCAACTGGGGGGAACCAGGACGATCGCAGAAAGGTACAAAGAAGAAAAAAAACGAAGACAGGTGTCACTGGGGGCTGCAATGAAGGACCTAGGTGAGAAAAAACCAGGGGCCCCGAAGAAGAAGGAGCGAGGGAGAAAGCATGAAAGGAGGGGGTGATGTCGAGGACAGGGTGCCCTAGCTAGTAGGCCGGACAGACGATCAATCAAACACCTGCATCAACAAGCGGCTAATCGGGCAGACTGACGCAGTGCAGTGGCGGTTAATTTACGGGCAAAAACAAATTGAAAGAAACGGCTGTCGGTGGCTTCCGGTTTTGGGGTGTCTGGTGAACAGCCCGGCAATTAGGTGCTATTTCATTCTTTTTCAATCCGCCCACACGTAAAACGGTTACTTTCAAGGAAAACAATAGCTTTTTATCGGTGTTCCTTTCCATACTTCGCTGTTACTCTATTTCATAAAGTAATTCACTTGTACTTATAAATCTTCTATTTTAAGCTAATCTCGCGTTACTCGACTTTTTTTCCTTTGACTGCAACTTCCTTTTCTTCTATTCATTTATACTAATCTTACTTTAAACCCCACTTCTGTTAATCAAATC